>PISX010022442.1:0-31737 GCA_004024625.1 Mellivora capensis | reverse complement strand
GAGTCTGCTTGAGATTCTCTCTCACCCTCTGCCCCTCCTCCCACTTGTACTCTCTTTCTCTCAAAACAAATAAATAAACCTTTAAAAAAACAATAATCCTAACGTGTTGTCCCTCTCACTTTGTTTTTTCCTATTGTTGAGATATGTGCAAGCAGGTACTAACTCCCTTTGCTCAGCTGACAGACGATCCTTCCTACTTGAAACAATTTCACCTTCATGTTCACTCTTGACTCTATAGCAACGGCCTTCCATTAGAACTACCTGTAGGGACAGACAGTGACCAGTTTCAGTCCAGAGGTAGGTACATCTCTACGACCCCTGTCAGCTTGAAGAAGTTATAGAAGATGAGCTCTTTGCCCTTCAAACCTTAAAGATTCAAGGACCAAAAATTGGTCAGGGGGAAAACGATGAGGGATGGAAGCAGAAAAATGTTCACCATTAGTCCAGAAGGCTGACGTATAGCCTGCATCGTTTCATTAAGGATCAAAGACATGCTGGTTGCTACATTCTTTTTTTTTTTTTTTTACATTTTCATAACATTTTAACACTTAATAGAAACTATATACAATAATTTTTTATTATATTTTACATAAGATAGACACTACAGAAATTTACATAGGTTAGAAGCAAGATGGATGATTAAAGAGGGCCCAGTCCTGTGGGCTATTCTCAGAGATGATACGTCAGAGTTTAGTGGAGGAAGGAGGGGTTCAGATTACCAATCAGGTGAGAGGTGAAGAAAGGCTAAAACACAGGCCATTAGATGGAGATAATCAGACACTGGGTTCCATTAATAACCCAAAGGTACAAATCTCCTACCTAAACACCTATGCGTATTTGTGCCTGGACCTGGGAATGCCCACTACAAAGATGTCTCTCCCTTAGGCACAATCCCAAATACTCTCAGTCCCAGCAGCTCTGGCAGGAATCACCTCTCTCTCTCTTCCCTGTGCAGAGTGGGAAGACATTCTTGGTCCTTCCCCAACAAATCTGGTTTATGTTTGACTACAGCACAAGAACCCAGAGGAAAAACAATGCCATAGTCGGAGGTGTCCTGCAGTGAGAGACAGTCATAAATACTTGTTTAAAGAATGGAAAATTCAAATCCACCAAAGTCAGATAAATGGTTCCCCAAACAAAATCAACTGATAGAAGAGGGTTCTGGCTTCCCATTCATAGTAGCCACTCCGCTCTGAGGCAGTGGTGCAGAGGCTTTCTCAGAATTTCGAGACCCTTGTGATCTGCACCCATCTCCAGCCATCTGCATCTGGCCCAGAATATCCACCGGGCCTTCAGCAATTTCTTTGACTGAATGATCTTCAAGGGTTAGTGAAGGATCAAAAAGTAAGGGTGAAGGAGGGCACTGCATACCATCACCCACAACATCCAAGTCCTGGGTGGCTCAGTTGGTTAAGCATTTGCCCTCTGCTCAGGTCACGATCTTGAGATCTTGATGTCCTGGGATGGAGCCCCATGTCAGGCTCCATGCTCCATGGGGAGTTTGCTTCTCTGTCTGCCTCTCCCCCCACATTCCTGCTCTCCCCTCTCTCTCCTCTGTCTCTCAAATAAATAAAAGCTTTTTTTAAAAAGAGGAAAAATAAAAAAAGAAAGGAAATCATATCCCATAATCTATGTTCTTCCAAATGAAGGAGCCATTCCCACTGGGATGCTGAATGGCTACCAGACCACAGAAACACAGTACTCTCAGCTCCTGTTTGAAACCTGGTTGCTACATTCTTAAAGGTCATGAGAATGACTGCCTGTACATCTCACCCATAGTTCATATCAAGCTGAACGATAAGCACCAGAGAAATCTTGTGAATGTAGTTTTTTTTTCTAATTAAAAAAATTCTTTTAGTGAAAGTAGGTTTAGAAGTAGAAATTTGAAAAAAAAAAATTTATGATCTAATACTCCCTGCACACCCCCTCCCCCTTGAGCACTAAGCATATAACCACCATCTTCACACAGCAAAAGTGCAGCTCTTTCTGCCCACATGTCCCATCCCCGTGCTATTTAAATAAACTAAGTTATATCATACAATGTCTCAAGAATTCTTTCTTGGCTGCTGCAGTCCACAAACAACCCCGCAACAAAAGCACTTGACAATACTCAGCATCCATTCGTGATAAAAAGCTGTCAAGGAGCCAGGATTAGAAAAGAACACAACCTGGTAAATCACATGTACATAAATGCCTCAGCTAACATCACACTTAGTGGTGAAAGACTGAAGGTTTTCTGCCGAGATCAGAAGCAAGGTAAGGATTTCCATTGCCACTGCCACTGGGCAACATCAGGCAAGAAGCCCTAGCCAGTGCGATAAGGCAGGTTTTAAAGAAATTTAAAAGGAAAAGGAAGAAATAAATGTCTCCATATTATTTTGATTACATGATTATCTACATAAAAAAATCCCAAGGGATCTACAAAATAGCTCCTAGAACTAATAAGTAGGTTTAACAAGGTCACTGGTTCTTTTTGGTCACAAGGCCAACACACAAAAATATTTCTATATATTAGTAATGAACAACTGGAAATAGAATTTTAAAAAATTTAAACAAATTTTAAGTATGGTTGACATATAATTTTGGAACCATAAATTTAAAAACAAAACCATCCACAGGAAGTCTAAAACCAAAAATACTTATGTATAAACCTAAAAAAACAAGTATACGATCTATTGAAAAAATACAGAATGTTGATGAGAGAAATCAAATGAAAAATGTTGACGAAAGGTATAAAAGAAAAATCAAACACAGAGATAGTATGTTCATGGGTCGGAAAACACACTATCATCAAGATGCATATTTTCCCCAAGAGGATCTACAGATTTAATGCAATCCCAACCAAAATCCCAGCAGAACTTTTTGTGGATATCAAGAAGCTGATTCTAAAGTGTGTATGGAAAGGCAAAGGAACCAGAATATCCAAAACAATACGAAAAAGAAGAACAAAGTAGAAAGACCCACTGTAGCTGATTTTCTTACTAGAAAGTGACAGCAATGAAGATAATGTAATTGTTAAAGGGACTCTCGAAGGGAAGAAAACACAGATTGGTGGACCAAAATGAAGAATCAGAAATAGACACAAATATAGCCAACCGGTTTTTCATAAGGTACAAAGGCAATTCAATGGAGAAAAGATGATTTGGACATTTGGGTAACTTGGACCATTTGGACAGCCACACTCAAAAGAAATAAACATCAACTTAAATCTCACGCTTTATGTAAAATGAATTCAAAATGAATCACAGATATAAATGTAAAATGTAAAACCATAAAACTTTTAGAAGAAAACACAGGAGAAAATATCTGTGGCCTGGGACGGGGGCAACATTTCTTAGAAAAAACACCAAAGCGCCACTCATAAGAGAAAAAAACTGGTCAACTGAATGTCATCAAACTTAAAGCTTGTTTTTGAGAAAGACACTGGCAGGAAGATCAGTGTGTAAACAACTCTTAAAATTCAACAAGAAGAAAGCAAACAATTCAATTTAGAAATGAGCAGAAGATTCCAAGTCCCTGGCTGGCAAATCAGCACATGAAGAGACGGTCAACATCATTAGCTAGGAGGGAAATGCAAATCAAAGCAGAGATGAGGTACCACCGCAAACCCATCAGAATGGCCAAATAAAAACAAAAATAAATCAACGCCAACAGCAAAGTGGGAACACCAAAGAGGGCGGAGAACAGCTGGGAATGGGAAATGATACAGTCACGGGGAAAGCAGTCGGCGGTTACTGAGAGTTAAACACAGAATCACCACGTGATCCGGCAATCTCACTCCTAGGCATATATCCTAGAGATGTAAAAACCCTATGTTCGCTCAAAAACGTACACAGGAATGTTTATAGCAGCTCTATTCACAGTGGCCCCAAACTGGAAACCACTGGATATCCATCAGCAGGTGAATGGAGAAACAAGGCACCATATGTCTATACAATGTAATGCTATCCAGCAGTAAAGGGAATAAACTCATGATACAAATGACTGGTTGGCAACAGCGTGGACCAATTCTGAAGGCATTATGCTGAGTCAGCCGCAAAAGGTAACATGCTGTACGGTTCCGTTTATGCAATATTCTCTAGAAGAGAACACTACGTATGGACAACAGATTGGTAGTTGTCAGAGTTCAGCGCCAGCGGTAGTCTGACCCAGGGGAGTTTTTTGGGATGATGCACACTTGTGTGTCCCGGCTGTAGTGGTGGTTACACAAATCTATGCATGTGCTGAGACCCACAGGCTCATATCCCGACCACCACCAAAAGCCAATTTTATTACATATACATATAAAAAGTAGAGCTCCTTGCTTATTTCGATCCCCAGATAGTCAGTCTGCTTGGGTCAGTAAAGCAGAAGCCTGCGTGATTTCTCACTCTGTGGGTTTGTTCTCCTACTGCAGGAAATACCAAAGTGCCACCTCCTGGCCACCACAGGTGCTGTCAGCCTGGCAATCAACACTGACAAGGCAGCCACGGGGGGGGGGGGGGGGGGGGGGGGGGGGGGGGGGGGGGGAATGCAGAGTGCCAGGCTGCCTGGGAGGGAGGTGCTGAGGCATGCACCAAAGATGCTGAAGGTACAACCCTCGTTGTGGGGGATTCCCAATCCAGCTGGACCAGTGGAACAGACAAATAAACAACCGGAGGACATTTTAACAGTCCATACATTTGGAAGCCCTCTTAGTTCCACGTCCACATTTTACAGATATGGAAATTGAGGCTCAAAGAGGTTAGCTAATTTGCGGACCTTGGAACTGGAATTCAGGCTTTTAGACTGAGCCAGAACCATGTTCTTTATCATAAGCTTTTTCAAATATCATGCACAAGTTAACATAAGTTGCATAAATAAATATCACTAAACATCAAGTGAGTAAGTTTTCACAGGAGGTAAGTTCTTAGAGCGACTTTAAAAGAATGACAGGGTCAGCACTAAAGGAGAGAAGGAAAGATATTCAAGGCACCGGAAATCATCTCACAAACCCATGTAGATCATGGGCTTTCTGAGGCCACTGGTAAGAGGATATATCGGTCTTCCTGCCACTAGATGTAGCCCATCCAGACGATTTTACATGAATAAATTAAAAATACCTCTTATATTTCTAAAAGCATTTTAGGTTTGTGATGCTTCATTCTCATTTGACTATTTTAGATGCAATATTTAGAATTGAGTTTATGTAGCACTTCACGGGAGAGCCTGATTAAAGCCTAATAAAATGAGAATTTTAACAGGAGTAACTTTGTCAGCACATCCCAGGATCCTTGGCTGCAGGGGTTCAGGGAAAAGAGATTCGGTGGTGTCTGCTGAAACCATCCAGATGGAGGACCCCTTCCTAGACGCTGCCTGGGCCAGAGGACTCTTTTCTCAGTCCCCTTCCCATTGCAGAGTATGGGCTTCTCCTCCTGCTTGTCCCACCCTGTCTGGCGGCCAGATGCTGCTGTGCACAGGAACTCCTCTCTTGTAAGCCCAGACTACGGGTCAGAGCCCTGGAAGAAAAGAGGGAAAATAGCACCCATTTTCTTTTGCTACACAAATAATGAAAGATTAAGCCCTGTTGTCGCCCATGTAAGATACACAGCTCCCAGAATGTCCCCTTGTGTTCTGGGAGACAGGCTGGTAAGCGGGGCGGGGTGGGGGGGAAAGCCACGGAGAAAGGATGACTTGGGCGCTAATCCCAATTCAGCCATGTGATTATTCAATCATGTGAGGCATTCAGTTTCTTGGAGGCATCTGTCTTCTACAAAAGAAGGATCACACTAGATGCCTTATCTCCCTTATAAGATTATGGTAAAGGATCAAATAGCAGCAAAGATAAACAAACAACACCCCACCCCCCTTCAAGGGGTTTTAACCTCTAACCTAAAAGAAGATATGACGGCAGTACCTGAAAACCTTTACATGATTCAATGGAAATGGAAGGCGTCGTAGTGAATTACATCTGTTGGGGGAGGGGTCGCGGCCTCAGCCACAGCACAGAAGTAGGTTTCTCTGAACAAAAGTGAGACCCCTTATCAAGGATTCACTCTGCTAGCCGCCTTCTTATTTCTCATCATCTGTGGGATCTCTGTGCTATGATGTACCTAAACCTTCCTCTTCTTTGGTATTCAAGATTCTTAACAGGGCAGATACAGCCTCTGATCGTAACCGATCTCATTTCTCCCAGACTCTCCTCAGCAAGGAGGACCCGCCAGGGGACGCAGCTATAGATCCGGCAGTTCAGAAGGAGGGGGCTTCGTCTGAGAAAGGAAAGCAGGTGTCCTCCTTCGCAATGGAGTCTGGGCAAGAAAGCAGAGCAAACTAGAAAAAAAAGATTCCTAATACATAGTTGCACTTTTAAGTACAAAAAGA
This sequence comes from Mellivora capensis, assembly GCA_004024625.1. Classification (NCBI taxonomy): domain Eukaryota; kingdom Metazoa; phylum Chordata; class Mammalia; order Carnivora; family Mustelidae; genus Mellivora; species Mellivora capensis. The sequence continues at coordinate 25,398 of PISX010022442.1, read as the reverse complement.
CCAATATTAGAAAAAGAAATAATTCTGAAAGAGAAACATGATAAATTAAAAACACAATGGTTCAAAACATTAAGTTGCACATTTTAAATATATACAATTCTTATCTGTCAATTATGCCTCAATAAACACAGAAAAAAATAATGAAAGCAGTAAATAACAAACAGATACCACAGAAATAAGGTAATAATAGAAAAAATTTCTCAATGTTGAAAGATTTCAGTGTTGAAAGATTTCAGTCTTTGGATATAAAAGAGTCACAACTCTTTTGAGTCCCCAACTCAAGTAACAAGGAGTCATATGGAAATGTAGCCCAGGGAAAGTTTTGAATCTCTAGAATAAAGGGGATAATACCTTCAAAGTATCTGGGTACAAAAAATAAATTTTCTACACAGGAAAATAACATTCAAGTCTACATACTTTTAAGGGTTTAAAGAGTTTATTTATTTGTTTGGCAGAGAGAGACACAGCAAGAGAAGGAACACAAGCAGGGGGGAGTCGGAGAGGGAGAAGCAGGCTCGATCCCAGGACCCAGGACCCTGAGCTGAAGGCAAGTGCTTAATGACTGAGCCACCCAGGCGCCCCAAGTCTACATACTTTAAAAAAAACTGTCTCTTCTGTCTGAAAATGTAGAAAGGCGTGGGAAGAGAACTATTAATTTTGTCATCATCCACAGGAGGAGAGAAGTAAATCTACTTTATTCTTGGTCTTAAGAGATCAATTTAAACATTTAACAGTAACCAATAAATTATTAAAGTTAAAAAGAACACAGAACTTTCTAATCATTAGTAAAAAGAAAATAAATAAAATTTGATTAACATAGCCACTAAAAAAAGATAAAAGGAAATATCACGGAAGCATTAAAAATAGCCAGCATCTAAACAATATGATAATTTAGGAGTGCTTGGCTGGCTTAGCCAGAAGAGCATGGGACTTTTGATCTTGGGGTCATGAGTTTGAGCCCCATGTTGGGTGTAGATATTACTAATATATATTTATATATATAAGACTGTGTGGTACTGGCATATGGACAGACTTATAGATCAAATGTACTAGAATTGAGAATAAACCTTTATATAATAAACAAACAAATAGATAAATAAATAACACCACTAAATTTAAGAAAAGAAAATCTTGTCAGTTTCTATAAGAAATGTGAATAGGATATAACTTCTTTATTGGGTAAAGAAGAGTCACAGATTAGGGCAAAACCAAAATTTAACTATACTCTGTTTATAAAAGATGCACCTAAGAGAGAGACGTAGCAAGATTTAAAAAAAAAAAAAGGAAAGGATGGCAAAGATACATCAGAAAGAAAGTGGGATGGAAATAGTAAAGACAGACAAAACTCCTAGGCAAAACCCGCTAAACTGTTTTTCATTATTGTTTTATATGGACAAAAAGTATAACTTAAAAAATGAAAATCATCAGCGTTCCTGGGTGGCTCAGGTGGTTAAGTCAGACTCTTGGTGTTGGCTCAGATCATGACCTCAGGGTCCTGGGACTGAGCCCCACATGGGGCTCCATGCTCAGCAGTGAGTCTGTTTGAAATTCTCTCCCTCTTCCTTCTCCTCCTCCCCTCTTCCTGCACGCTGTCACTCTCAAATAAATAAATGAATAAATTCTATTTTATTTTATTTTATTTATTTTATTTTTATTTTTTAAAGATTTTATTTATTTATTTGACAGACACAGATCACAAGTAGGCAGAGAGGCAGGCAGGGAGAGAGAGGGGAAAGCAGGCTCCCTGCTGAGCAGAGAGACTGATGCGGGGCTCGATCCCAGGACCCTGGGATCATGACCTGAGCAGAAGGCAGAGGCTTTAACCCACTGAGCCACCCAGGCGCCCCAAAAATCTATTTTATTTTAAAATAAAGATACAAAATGAAAACTGCCTCTTCATGCACTGAATAATAAAATAGAACCTTATTAAGCAAAACTGTTCTAACACAAGAAGAATGGACCAGATTGTGAGCTTAGTGGTTGACCCGGTCTTTGGCCTTTCAAGCAAACAATTGTACGTGAGGGTGGAGAGACGCTGAATAACCAACAGATTTGATTACCAATTAAATCAAACATCTATATACATTTAATATGTATGGGACGTTTACCTATATTTATCGTGTGCTGGGGAACAAAGCAGCACCCCGTCCCCAATCACAAAAAGCAGGATGTGTGTTGGTCATATGCTCTAATCACAGTGCAATAAAGCTGGCAAACGAGGAAAAGGTTAATAGCACAACAACTTCATCAGTGAGGGCCCTTTACACAGCCCCTGGGCTGAAGGACTGTGGTTGCAAATCACAGGTAATAAGTTAATGAGAAAGAGAATTTTACACATCCCGATTCAAGGACGCAGCTAAAGCTATAATCAAAAGAAAACCCGTGGTCTTAAATACTTTCATTATTAAATAAGGGAGTAAGCTAAATATCAAAAAGCTAGAGAAAGAATAAAATACATCAAAAATAAAAACTAGTTCAGATAAAAGCACAAGTGGATGTAATGAGAAAAACAACATCTACAATAAATCCCAGAGCTGGTTCTTTGAAGAGACCAATAGAAGAACCCAATCCCTGGCAGAGTCTAATTCAGGAAAGACAAGTCAAAACCACAAAAAACTGACATTATGAATGAGAATGGGAGTTAAGAAAAGGCAGGCTTATTTTAGAAATTAGAAGAGGATGACATTTGTAATTTCATATTCATAAATGAAGAAGTTTGTGAGATGTAGGATTTTAAGGAAAATACAAATTACTGAAACGGACTCAAAGGAAGACAAAATGATCAAAATTGATTCCTAACTAGGAAAACATTTTTTTTTTTTTTTAAATGTTGTCAGAAAAACAGTCTCCAAACGTTCCTGGGCACAGCTGGGATAACAGGAGATCTTTCCAGGCCCAGGGAACCCCCATGCCACTGAAAATGCTTTAGAACAGAGAAAGAAGCCTTCCTGACCCATTTAATCCTGGTAGCAAAACTTAAGGAAGATCTCTTACACTTACACACACTACTCTGATGAGGACAAATAAAAAATCCAAAATAATTAAGAAACTGAATTCAGAAGGCTAATACACACCGTGACCAAGGGGGACATCCCACAAGCCCGAGGACAGTTCAGTAATAAGAAACGTCTCAGTATCATTTGGCTTATCAACAGGTCACCTTTATGTGGTATCTGTGTGTTTGTCCAACTAGAATTATTTCCTTGTAGCTCGGCTTCACAGCCTTCCCTGTTCCCAGGCAAGTTTTCCCAGACAAGTCAGGTACTTCTGTCATTTTTACTCCACAATGCTCCACGCATTCTCTCTATAGTAGGCTGGTAAGTATTCAAATATATTTACACTTATATCATCACTATAATATTGGTTTTAATGTTTTTCTGATCACCGTAATCTGGCAGCAAAGTGCTGTAGATAAAGGAGAGAAGAGACTTCCTCCACTGTATAGTAATATTGTGGGACTAAAAACAAGTACCATGACTGAGCACAGAGAATTTTGCCTGGATTTTTTTTAATAGAATTTTTAAATGAGAGAGACCGAGTATGTTCATAGGTACCTTTTACCTTTTATTATTTTTACAAGTAGCAGGTAAAACAAGAGTTAAGTGGAAACTAAAGCATATAACTCCAGTCCTACCCAAATACTCCATATGACTAGACCCATCAGTCATGTAAGATGTTTAAAATTGAGGTATAATTAACATAAAAGAAAACTTGCAGATTTTAAAGTGTATTGGATGAATTTTTTGACACCCAAGATACAGAACTTTTCCATCATGCCAGAGAGTTCCCTCTGTTCTTTTTAAGTCAGTTCTATATTTGTAAGTCAAATTGGCTTATTTAGCCCTTGAGAGCTAAAAGGATGAGCTCATTACTTTAGACCTAGAAATCCAAGGGTCCGCTGTAGTAAGAACAAACTCGCAAAACACTGAATTTTCTCCTTATCCTTTCTCTGTTTTCATGGGTTGTACCACAAGAATTATGAGGCGTTTACAAAGAAAACAGTCATTATTTGAAGATGACAAACCAGCCAAATGTTACTATGGTCTTTGAGGAAAAATTTAAATTTTTTTTTAAAAGATTTTATATATTTATTTAATTGACAGAGCGAGAGAGAGTGAGAGAAGAAACAGAAGCAGGGGGAGTGGGAGAGGGAGAAGCAGGCTTCCCACTGAGCAGGGAGGCCCAATGCGGGGGGTGGGGGGGGGGATGGGGACAGGGACTGTGGATGGACCTGGACCCTGGGATCATGACCTGAGCCAGACAGATGCTTAACAATGAGCCACCCAGATGCCTGAACCATTTAAATTCTTATGGTAATATAGAGTTATTCAAGATTGCTTGAAGGAGGTGGTTTGAAATTGAAACCTATTTTTGGTTGCATTCTTGCATTAAGATTTCTTGTGATAGAAATTAACTTCATTGATTTCTCTTAATAGAAAGACAATCCAGGGTGCATCTCCCTCTTTCACTCTCCCTGCTTGTGTTCCCTTTCTCTGTCAAATAAATAAATAAAATCTTAAAAAAGATAATTAGGCAATCCTTGGTTTCCAACTTCTGGCTTTCAATAGTCAAAAAAAGTAATTTCAAGGCTATGAACCCATAGTTGTTGGATTAGATTCACTTTGTAGGCCAACAACCAACACCAAGTATAAGTCTACAGCTGCAAAACGGTGCCTTGAGATGTAATAGCACAAAAGGTCAGGGGATGGGGTTAAATTAACTTCCCCCAAGTCCACTGTAAGTACACGTCACTTTGCTTTTTTTTTTTTTCTGCCCCATATTGCTCTTTATCTCCCTATTCGCATCTATATGTCTCTGCCTTTCTGTGTGCGTGCACGTGCTTCGTCGATGACGCTGTGGGGCCTCGAGATGCTAGCTGTAAATTCCAGAATCCCAAGCAATCATTTCAAGAAGCTGAAGATTTCCGGAATGTGTGAATCATAAGGAAAGGCACTGACATTTTCTGACAAAAGACTCTAATAATGTAATAGACCATGAGCCCTTGAGCTCTTGTTACTTTAAAAAGAATTAATCTTTTCAAATGATGATCGAGTCCTTGAAAACCATCAAGGACTAACTGGGGAGGAGAACATATGCCCTTTTTACGGTAGTTCATGTCTGGTTTTCTCCCTGGGGCCTCTCTTCCCCAGACTTCCTCTTCTCAAGTGGGAAGATCTTGTCTCTTGTGTGGTTACTGTTCTCTCCGTACACTTTTAAGGGACTTCCTTATCTTGTTTTTTTCCCCTCTGACCAAAGATGTGTCGAACACAGAAACAGCTCTCATAAAATTGTAGCGGTCACTTAATTTCTTCACGTATCTGCATGTATTTTGATATATATGCTTGGCCTTGTGGATTTATTTTCTTGTCCTTTGGTTTGATTGCAGGACTGCAATATTTACGCTCCTTTGCTCTCAATTAACAGACAGATTTGGCTTCTCAGTGATGGAGAGGACATTCTGTTCATTCTTTCTATTCAGAAACTCGGACGACAGACACTCTGACTTTTTGCAGACCCCTGGTGACTTTCTCATTTTTTCTCTGTTCTCTGGTTCTCTATTCATGTGTCTCTCTCAATCTCCTTTCTTCTCTCCCTTTCCCTCCTTCTTTCTCCTTTTCCTCTGTGGCCCAACTAGCTATAAATCAGAAATCCTAACTGTGTGGGTTCATTGTAATAGTGCACAGTTTAGGAAGATGGAGAGCTGACCCCTTTACATCACTTGAGAGCAACAGAGTGCTTGTACTCTGGGCCACCATGTAAGGGGCTGATGGTCCTGGGGTCGCTGTCCCTGAGAAGCCCACGCTGCTCACTGAGGTCAGGTGCTGATGCTCTGGGCAGCGGTGCTGGCTCGCAGCCCCCAGCCCCAGTGTCTCACAAGTAAGGGGACCCAGGGCTCCCATCCCCAGTTGCTGAATCACCCCAGCCTCTGCGTCTTGCCAACTACAGCGTAGGTATTGGGGAGTGAAGACAGATGGGTCCCACGGTGCCATTTCCAGATTCCTAACTCATGGATTCTATGGACAGAATAAAGTGGTGGTGGTTTTACTCCACTAAGTCTGGGTACCTTGTTACACAGCAGGAGTGACTGGAATGCAAATGTGGAAGGAGGGGTGAGGAGCTCCGACCCAGCCTTGAACAGCCAGCGCTGGCTTTGGAAAGCAGTGGAAGCTGGTTGGTGGGTTTGCAATGGGCCTTAAGGGGACCGCCCATAAGTGCAGGAAGGCAAGCAAGGAAAATGGTATTTCAAGCTTGAGGACAGGAGACCCTTGTTAGGAAGTGGCAGAAAATCTGACAACATTGTTGCCTATGGGAAGGCCAAGGCTGGAAAATGTATCAGACCAATTCAATGATTTAGATAAGGATTTCTAGACAGAATATTGAAAGTGCCATCTGGCTGCTTCTTGCTGTCTGTGAAAAACCGTGAGAGGAGAGAGTTGATCTTAACAGAGAGCGGTTCAGCTTTCGTACACGAGTTGGAGGAAATAGAAAGAAGCCAGTGCTCGCTGAGTTTCAAAACACAACTCTTTCTTAGTCCCAGCTTTTCTAGATGGCAAGGGAGTCTCAAATTAAGAAATGGTTTCAGGGCAATGATCAAATCCAGAGTGGGACTATAGAATCTTTGGTCAAAACCTCAGAAAGATCTAAGGCAGTGCTTCATAGAAACTTCCAGACAGACTAAAGACTCTCTCCACATCTTCAGGCCTTGCCTTACAAAGTTCTCTGTTAAACAGCAGGGCTCTGATGAGTCTTCAGGGCTGTGTCCTACCGAGTGCGGAAGGAGCCCAAGCTACAGGAGTGTTTATCTTGCAGCAATCTGCAGCCGTGGTTTTTGTCTGATACAGTGGATTAAAAATTGATGCATGGTAGGTCCACCAATATTTCAAAGGAATTGTATCAGGTTGGACGGAGAGGGACAGAGATGTTACAAAATGTGACAAAACTTTTGGACCCCCAGCCCTTGATGGGCAGGAAGCAGACTGAGAAGGCGACTCAGAAGCAAACACTGTGCGCTCCATTCCCCATCTCCCAGAATGGAGAGTGTCTCCTGGGGCCCTCTCTCTGTACGGCCATCGCATGTCGGGTGTGTGGGGCAGAGAACTTGTGTTTTTAGAGACCCGCAGTTCCCAAGCCTGCAGGTTGGAGCAACTCTGCTGAGGAACTGCCCCCAGACTCAGAGGATGGCAGCCTGGGCCTCAACCTTGAACGTAGACCATAGCGGGAGGAGACTTCGGGGCATCTTGGGAGGGAGTGAGTGCATTCCAATTGTCAGAGCAGTGTAAACACTTTCTGACCAAGGGGCAGACTGTGGAGGATTTAAAACATATTCACAAATTCTTTGATGTTCCTCCCTCTGAGAGATGGGGCCCATGACCCTCCCCTTGACCACAGACTTGCTTTGAACCATCAACAGGACACTGAAGGGACACGGGCAAGTTTTGAGGTGAGGTATACAAGGGCTGTGGCTTCTGCCTGATTCACTGGCACGCACAAGCTCTGAGCCCTGAGCCCCCCTGTAGGAAGCCTGACTACCCTGCCCCTCATGTCGTGAGGAAGCCACGCATCTAGGAAAGGCCTCAGAAGGCTCGCTGGTGAGCAGCCCAGCCTTTCAGGTCTTCCTGGCTGAGGTGCCAGTCAGGTGAATGAGCGAGCTGTCCGGGACTCCAGTCCCCAGCCCTTCCGTCACCCCAGCCTTCTAGGTAGGCTTCCCGGCAGAGGCCCCAGACACGGTGGAGCAGAGACGAGCCGTCTGCTTCGCTGTTTCTCAACTCCCGCCCGACACAGAACCCATGACCATAATAAAAGGGTCATGGTTTTCGGTTTGGGGGTAGGTTGTTACACAGCAACAGTGACCTGAAAACAGGGAAATCTTCATTGTGTAAATGCATCGTGGAAAGAATGCATATTCACAAATACCACTTTCAACGACTTTTAAGAAATTTTATCATGTTGGAAGAACAGTTAAGAGAATACCATATTTTAGAAATGTTTTCCAGTTTCATCAAACATAATAAAATTACTCGTTTGCTTTCTTGAGGATTCAGTGGTCATGGTGAATATCAATTAGTAAACGTGCTTTAAAATAGATGTGTCTTCAGGGTTACTGGAGTTCCTACGACCAGACCATACGTGGATCGCAAGCCCCACAAATCATCCCAACATGTGCAAACCACGTGGCATTCCAATGGTGAAATGAAATCCATCACACAAAATATGGGGTCACGAGCAGAAACAAAAAATTGTCTTAAAGTCAATATAATCGACTTTACATACAAGCACCTACTTACGAGCCCCCTATGACTGATCAATATTATTCAGGTCGATGAAAATAATTGTAATCAACTAGCCAAAAGGCTAAGTTTCCATCATTGACTGACACGCGTTTTCAACTTTTTTTTTTTTTTTTTTTGAGAGACAGAGAGCACAAGTAGGCAGAGAGACAGGCAGAGAGAGAGGAGGAAGCAGGCTCCTCACTCAGCAGAGAGCCCAATGTGGGGCTCGATCCCAGGACCCTGGGATCATGACTTGGGCCGAAGGCAGAGGCTTTAACCCACTGAGCCACCCAGGCGCCCCTTGATTTTTTTTTTTAAAGATTTTATTTATTTATTTGACAGAGAGACACAGTGAGAGAGGGAACACAAACTGGGAAAGTGGGAGAGGGAGAAGCAGGCTTCCTGCTGAGCAGAGAACCCTGGTGCAGGGGCTTGAACCCAGGACCCTGGGATCATGACCTGAGCTGAAGGCAGAGGCTTAACCCACTGAGCCACCCAGGTGCCCTCAACCCTGATTTTAACAGCTCAGTGAGAGCGACTCAGTAAAACCCTCCAGTTAAGTCTCAAACACCGATGCCTCTTACCGCATGGAATAAACAACACGGCCACAATGAACTTGTTTCTCCTAAATATTCCACATCTTGAGAGGGACTGAGGGCACCGTCAAGAAGAAAATTCACAACCTAGATAATGTTCGTGAGTCGACTTCATACTTAACACAATTAAACACCGATTCCTTTAGAAGCTGTCACACAGGAGGCTGGGCCTACCACAGCCTCCTCGGTTAATTTAAAGCCTTGAGTCACTTTTCCCTTTTGTTGTGAGAACCTTGTCTGTGGCGCGCAAATTTGGCTATTTCATCTCTAGGTTAAATTTGTCAAATTCCTTACTAGAAACATGGCTGGAACCTGCCAATTCCTGGGTATCAGCACAGTGGCTACTTGCTGGCTGTCTGCTAAAAATCTCAGGCCTCTCCTGGAATATTTGGCAGTTTGAGCTCCTGGATTTGTCCTGCAACTCAGAATTCAGTAGTTTCCTAAGAAATTGAACTTTAAAAAGTCCCAAAATAGGGCTCTCAGGAAACAGCTCTAGAAATCCCACTTCAAGAGATTTTTTAATACCAAGCCATCTAGTGGAACAGAACTCACTCTCCCCTGAGTCTTCCCGCACTTTAATTTCCATACACTGCCACTATCGATACTTCCGCAGATCTGGTTTACCTCCTGCGGCTAGGAGGCCAGTGGCCACCGACTTCGGCTGCATGTTATAGTCATGGGGATGGGGCGCCCGGGTGGCTCAGTCAGTGGAGCGTCTAACTTTTGGTTTCGGCTCGGGTCATGATCTCCGCGTGGTTGGATCAAGCCCCAGGTCAGGCTCCGGGCTCCATACTCAGTGTGAAGTCCGCTTGAGATTCTTTTCCCCTCTCTTTCCCTCCTCCTCTGCTCCCCTCCCTTCTACCGTGCCCTCCAACTTGTGGACTTTCTCTAAAATAGATAAACAAATGCTTAAAAAAATCACTGCGTGGGTTCCTGGGTGGCCCAGTGGGTTAAGCCTGTCTTCAGCTTGGGTCATGATCTCAGGGTCCTTGGATGGAGCCCTGCATCGGGCTCTCTGCTCAGCGGGGAGCCTGCTCCCCCCACCCCCCACAACTCCGGCCTCTCTGCCTGCCTCTCTGCCAACTTGTGATCTCTCTCTCTGTCAAATGAATAAATAAAAAATCTTAAAAAAAAAATCACTGCGGATACTCTGACTTCCTTGTTCTGGGATCAGGCTGGACATCTAGAGTTTTCTAACCATACACAGCCATTGACTTAGGTAAAACTATTAAATAACTGGGTCCCACACAGTCAAATTATTATTTTAAAAAGCTAATTGTTTCACTAATTGAATCATATTTTATATTATCCATTTTAAATTCATTTTTTTCTCTCTCTTAAAATATCAACTTAATTAAGTCACTTTTCTTACTGGTATTTTAATTGAATTTTTTTTAAACTTCCAAATTAATGATCCTTTCAATGGAAAAAGATGAATTCGCTCATAATTTCAGGCTTACTTTCCTTATCCTGTGCTTGTCAATACACTGAATCCATATACACTGGTGTTTCTTTTAAGGATGATGAGTGATTTTCCATTGTATCCTGGTCATTTTAAGAACTGTGTTACCAGACGCTGGATCTAATTTAAACCTTCTGTTTCCGCAGGCTTCTGCTACAAATGGATCAGCAGGGGAAGAAGGTACCAGTACTTTACTGCTGGATGGGAGTGGGAGTACAGGCCCTGGAGATGGGTCTCCATTGACACCACACTGGTGGGGAGTAGGAAATGTACCTCCTAGCCTTCAGGAGGGGGTAGAATCCTGGGGTCCTCACTCAGCTCCCCTGATACTATGGAAAGGGAACTAAACACCTATCTTCCCTTGGGTGGGGGTTGAAGTACAGGCTCCCCTTTGGGCCTCCTATCTCCCTCGTGGGGCTGGGGAGGGATGCCAGGCGAGGATAGAGGTCTCGGCTTTCCACGAGGCCTTTACTGATAGAAGTGGGTTTGGGGGCTGTAATCCCCAACTGCCGATGTTTTTCTGGAGAAGTGTTTATTGTCAAAAAAAGGTTTCTGTTTTGCGAGGCTGCCCACTTCCCGGTCCTTTGGAAAGAGACAGTGAGCTCATCTTATTCAAGCCCACAGCATTTCTGGGTTGAGGGCTCCTCCCGGGAACTTGCTGCCACGTGGCTTCTGGAGTCCTGAAGTCCTGAGCTACCCTAGGTTCTCTCCGCCTCTCAGAGTCTTATGTCTGTTTTATAATATAGTGTCCAGGGTTTTTAGTTGTGTTTAATGAGCAGGACGGGGTGAAATGCATCTATTCCGACTGGTCTGGAACTGCAAGTTCTAACTCTCTATTTCAGGTTATACCCGCAAATGGATTAGAGAACGTGGTCTTCTCCGCAGCGAGTCGAGGAGTCAGAAGGCACATATCACACGAGCGGACAACACAAGCCTTGTTTGGGGAGAAGAGGCTGCAAGTCTCCCTCTCGTTAAAATACTGATCATTTCTCAAATGAGAGTGTCGAACTTAGACCTTTCTCCGGAGCTCTGGATGGGTGTTTCTGCCTGTCTGGGGAAAGCACCGGCAGGGGTCCCCTGGAGGGCCCATCTGTTGGACCTCACCAGACTCAAACTCCTCACCTTGCCCTAACTAACGCTCCTTCTTGGGGCCCTATTTCAATAATGTGCTACCAGTCACAGCACATCCGAAGCCTTTAAAGAGAGGGCAGGGTAGGATGAAAAAAATTATCTAAATACATGTAGGAAATGAAACTAGGGCCTGGCACAGAGAAAATATTTTTTTGAAAAATGTTAACGTTAAGATGATCTCAGAACTTCTGATGGCTTGTCTTTCCTATATCTGGTGCCACTGTATCCGATGACATTACCCCGAGTCCATGTAAAGGTCCATATTTCAACAGTCTCTCCTCTGTTTAGTCCATACTTTGAGATGCTGTCAGAATTAGCTTCCTAAATAAACCTCATCGTGCCACTTAAAATCTGTTGGTCTGCACTGCCAAAAGCAGTAGTTTATACATCCCTTTAAGGAATTTGAAAAAAGTTGGGGCATCTGGCTGGCTCAGTTGTAAAAGAAGACGACTCCTAATCTTGGGGTTTTGAGTTCAGGCCCCACAGTGGGTGTAGAGATTACTCAAAAAAAAAAAAAAAAAAAAGTAAGCCAGAGTATGTCACTCTTTAAAAAAAAGAGCTACACATGCCCAGTGCAGTAAAATGCACAAGTGTTAACATCTACACATGAACCCCTGAAATCTTCCTTTTCTGAGAAGCCTTCTACCCATTCCACACACATGCACAGCAATTCATGTTTATCTTTGTTTTAGCATTTAGTAAGCTGTACCATGACAATTTCTTTTCCTTTTTTCTTTTCTATTTTTTAAAAAAGATTTTACTTTTCAGCAATATTTACACCCAATGTGGAGCTTGAACTCACGACCCCGAGATCAAGAGTTGCATGCTTCATCGCGGAGCCAGTCAAGGTGCCCCACCGGGACGATTTCTGCATGTTTGCTTCACCCACTAAAAAATAAGTAGACATTGTGTCTTTCTCCTCTTTCTTTCCCCAGTAAGTAGCATAGTGCCACAGAACCACAGCAGAGAGTGGATGGTCAACATTTGTGGAATGTGTGGAAGACCATGAGAGGAAAAGGCAGACATGAGGCCAAAGGGTTCTCTCTCCTCAGGAAATTCTCATGGTTCTCTGTGTTCTTCTGTCACAGCCACCCCCCCCTCACTCACAGCCTCAAAAGCCTGTTCCTACGGGTTGCCTGACAGACGACTGCCCCCTCACCTCACCTTCTCGGGATATTCTCATCCACTCTCTGGTTTCAGCTACCACATAGTAATTTCTTCCAAATCTATGTCCTCATTCTGGATTGTTCTCTAGACCGCCCACAGTCATTGGGCCTCTCTATTTTAAGTTCCCCAAACACCTGAAAGGAAATCCATTTAGGACTGAACTTCTTTTCCTTTCTACACTCTCCTACCACAGCCCTGCTTCCCTCCACACTTCCCACTTGGCAAGTAACCAGCACTGCCATCTGCCCAAACTGCCCAGGAAAGAAACCTATGCGTCCAGACCCCGTTCTTTCCAGGCCCGTTGTTTCCACCACTTAAAGAGCTCTTGGATCTGACCCCCTCAATTTCTTAACAGGATTACAGCAGCTTCTTAATTGCTTTCTCTGTCTCCAGTCTTCATTCCTTCAACTCATCCGGGAACACCCACTTATTGAGCACCTACTGTATGTATCATAGTAACAAGAGTCCATGCCCTTTCTCTCATGGAATCTCTGATAATGGGGAGTCTGGGGGAACCAGGCTGTCAACAACTGTGCAATGTGACAGGGGGTGGCACAGTCTATGAAGAAGAATAAAGTAGCAATGTGAAGGCAGAGAGATGTCTGGGCGGTATCATTCTAGAAAACCCCTTTGAGGTTACTTGGGGGCAGGGACCCCATGCAGGCACAAGGGAGAAGAACATTCCAGGCAGAATGAAAAGCAAGAAGGAAGAATCAACAGTGAAGACACAGAGGGTGACTCTATCCTATTCCTCTGGATTCCACAGGCCTGGGATTGATGGTTTGCAAGGAGGTTAAGAACAGCTTACAATTATTGAGTATTTTACTGCGTGCCAAGAACTAGGCTAAGGACTTTACATGCATTGTTTCAGGCTTATTTTTTATTTTTTTTTTTAAAGATTTCATTTTATTTATTTGACAGACAGAGATCACAAGTAGGCAGAGAAGCAGGCAGAGAGAGGAGGAAGCAGGCTCCCTGCTGAGCAGAGAGCCCGACATGGGGCCGGATCCCAGGACCCTGGGATCATGACCCGAGCCGAAGGCAGAGACTTTAACCCACTGAACCACCCAGGCACCCTTATTTCAGGCTTCAACACTCCCCCTGAGGTGCGCATTATCATTAAAATGGGGCATGAATTCAACAAACTCCCCACCGCCTGTGTCTGCCATACCCCACTGGGACAGGATTTCTCTTTCACCTTTTAAAAAAAAAAATAAGATTATTTATTTACTTATTTGAGAGAGAGAGAAAGAGAGAGATCACAAGTAGGCAGAGAGGCAGGCAGAGGGAGAGGGAGAGGGGAAGCAGGCTCCCCCCTGAGCAGAGAGCTGGATGCGGGGCTCGATCCCAGGACCCTGAGACCATGACCTGAGCCGAAGACAGAGGCTTAACCCACCGGGCCACCCAGGCACCCCCTTCTCCCCCGCCTTTCATCTGTTACCAGTTATAGCATACTACTCTCCAAATGCAAGATAGATTTATTCACAACCCAACAAGCTTTGTGCAAGGGTGATGGCACAGTGGACCAGAGACGTAAAAGCAGTCCTCAGATGTGGCCTTCTAAGGAGCAAAGGACTGATCCATCTATAGGAGTCAAAGAAATAATTCAGCCAAGTCAGGAGAGAGGATCCTGAACTTGTTGACCTAACTTACTCCACTAGAGGTACCCTCACCCTTGGCATATTGTAAAGATGTTTTTATTTAGATATAGTTCCAGCAAAGTGAAATATTTCTTATACCTGTTATATTAGAGAATCAGATACTCCCTGGGGCGCCCTGGAACTTCATTATAATAATTCAGTGTACAAAAAGTTTGCTCTGGACTTCAACCAATAACAGAGAAACAAGTTCATTTAATACCTCTAAGTTCAGGACCAAGTACAGGCTGCCTCCCAGTGATGGGGGGAGGGTCAGGTGAGATAGTGTATGCTGATGTCCACTGTAAGGGGTGAAAGTCATCAATTGTGATGTGATTTTATTATCTTATACTACACTTGCATATACTTATATTTGTTTAAGGAGAATCTTCCAATAAGACAGTCCTCAAACGTAAGACCACAGTCAGTACCTTAAAGAAGATTTAATCTTGGGGCACCTGGGTGGCTCAGTCGGTCAAGTGTCGACCTTCAGCTCAGGTCATGATCCCAGGGTTCTGGCATTGAGCCCCACATCGGGCTCCCTGCTCTGCGAGCTTGCTTCTCCCTCTGCCCTTCCCCACCTCCTGCCAGCTCATGCTCAACCTCTCTCTCTCTTTTCTCTCTCTCAAATAAATAAATAGATAAATAAAATCTTTAAAAAGAAGCTTTAATTTTTGGTGCAGAGGACAAGATCTCATGGCTTTCTAGAAAAAGCATACACATACACGCTGTCTCCCTCTTCTCCTACCTCCTTGTCTCTGTCTCTGTTGTGTATGCACATGCACAAAAATACAGTGGTAGAACTGAAATCTGGGGTAAGTCCAACTTTTGCCAGATGATTCTGAGAAATAGCCTGAATAACACAAGTAAGAGTATTTGGGGAAAAGAATAATTATATCAGTGGTTCTCAAACCTGATCACACACTGCACTCAGCTGGGGGCTTAAACACACGCTGATGCCCCAGGTCTAACCCCCGCAGATTCCATTTCATTGGTCTGGGGTGTGGACTGGATATCAGAATTTTTACACATTTATTCCATCTTGAAGCCAAGATTGAGAACCTCTGAGTCAAAAAGCTACTGATATTTTTGATTTGGCTTTAAAGTAAATAAAGTCAAATTCAAATCTCCCAAGTATCAGGTTAGCAATCAAAACATGCCTTTCTGTCTTTTTTTCTGGCTTACGTGAGACTGTGGTGTCTTTCCCTGTTGGTTTCTTCCTGGAACAGACAGGGCTGCAAGTAAGAGAGAAACAGTTGTGCAAATAGAAGTACAATGTGGCAGCTCCCTTCAAAGGTGCTGGTTTGAGGTTTTTTTTTTCGTTCTGACGGAAATGAAAAAAAGGTTTTTCGGTTTTGTGTCACCATGGACCATGCTCCCAGAGCCTCTGACATGCAGAACACAGCCAACACTCAAGCTCTAGTCTTCACTATACAGTTTCCTACAGGATCCCCAGGGCCTACAAGTCACTTATCCTTAAAAGGTTAAGATGAAATATTTTAGAAAGCAATTATTATTATTGTGAGAAAGACATAAATAAACAAGGGAAATGGGAGAGAGAAAGCAAGAGACCATCCTAGGCAACTAAGTCAGAAGATGCCTCGTCACATGGCTCACTCGGGGTTTCGTGTCTACAAAATCTGGAGTAAAACCCTGCGAAATATGAGAATTGGTCTCTTCGTTTATAAAATGATATTTAAGTCCTTGACCAGGATTCTTAAAAAGACGTAGATAGACCAGATTTAAATCACTTAATAAACGCGTGGCATCGGGTGCATGACAAACGCTAGTTGTGTGATTTCTTTCCTCTTCTTCTTTTATTTATTTATTTATTTATTTATTTGGGGGGGGAGAGAGCAGGAGCTGGGGGCAGGGCAGAGGGAGAGGGAGAAGCAGGCTCTCCTGCTGAGCAGGGAGCCCGATGTGGGGCTCGATCCCAGGACCCTGGGATCATGACCTGAGCTGAAGGCTGACACTTAACTGACTGAGCCACCCAGGCGCCCCTTCCTTCCTCTTGTGAAAAATAGGATTTTAGTTGCGTGTGCTGTTTATCACAAGGAGGAGGAGGTGGCGGCAGTTCACCATCGGGGTTGTGAGTCCAAGGTCTCCAAGGGTATGGGGTAATAGATGAGCGTGTGAAGCCAGCTCTATTCCCTGCGAGCTTTGTGACCTTGGGTGGGTTACTTCCCCTTCCCAGGGGGTGGTCTCCTCCTGAGAGACAGGTACCCTGGTCATCTGAACCTTACGGCTGCCACTGGCCTGTGCTGGAGGGGCTGGTTCACTTCTCTGCCCTGCTCACCGGCCCGTGAGGCTTTGAGGGCAAACTGTGAGATGTGCTGTTGCATTGCTAGTGCAAACGCACAGCGCGTAGTAGGTGCTCGGAAATGTTCAGTGCACACGACAGCTCTGATAAGACACTCACGCAAAAGGAAGCACACTGCTGCTTCGGCTTAGGGACATCTATTTCTGTAAAGGCAGAGATCCTTTTATTTGTATGCCTCCACTTAAGGCTTGGCTTTAAAAGGATCTCGCTCCTGGCAATCTGACCTCTGGATAAATATGGTGGTGCTGTACTAATTTTCTTGTACTTTAGTGGTTTAAAGGCTTTTTGTTTCCTTAACGAGATAGCTTTTTAAAGGAGTCATAAATTGGGTCTAATGATCGTTGCTTTCAGATACTGATTTAGTGCATCTTTTACATTTGTAATTAAATTTCCAAGTATAGTACCGACGAAAATGGACTCTACCTTGTGCCCCAGAGCACTGACTTTTGACATAATAAATCAGTTTGCTTAGTAGTTTAACATAAGTGGTGGTCTCTAACTGATGTGACAAAAGGCATTTATGTCTAAACGCATGTCAGGAAAACAACCAGTTGGGTAGCCCTGAGATTCTGACTTCTTCCTCTCTTATTAAAAAAGAAAATTAGAGAACATTGCTAAATGTCCCATTTCTTAGAAGTATTTTCAAGCCACGTGGCTCATTCGAATCCAATAATAAAATCGTTGAGTGCTTAAAAAAAAATTATAAGGAAAGTGGAAAGACTGTTTCATTGTCCAAACCAGCAGAGCAAGAAAGGATTCTTGAGAAATTAAACTGAAACCTTAATATCTGTATCTCTAAAAATTCTTCTTTAACAGAGACATCACTGTTTTCTAAGAATGGAGGTTTCCAAATATCTAATATTACTAAGCAACTCTCTTTGTTGTAACAGGCGAAAATATAAATGTTTGCATAAGATGTTTGAAATCATACAGATTCTGGGACCTGCTGAGAATTAATTAGGATGGTAAATTTATTGCCTACATAAATAAATAAACCTGAGTGCCACTCCACGTCTGTCATTAAGGGGTTATGTACTTTCCATTAAAGAAGACTAATAAATACAGTTTAGAGGCTCGAGGGAGGAGAGAGGGGAGTAGGCTGGCGTACAGCAGCTCCGGCGACGCCAGACGTCAGCTGACTGCCTTCACTGAGATTGCCATGGAAACACCTTCTCCTGGGATGCTGCCACGAGGGCAGGGTGCTTTAGAAATGGTTATGGGGAGCAGAGCCCACAGCGATGGATTTCAGCAGGACTTACCTCTGTACACATTACAAGGGCAATCCATCTTCCAAATGAAATGATAGCTTTCTAGCGAGTCACCATCAGAGAGAGTAATAATGCATGAAGCCTGGCATAATTACAACCCATTTACCTCTACGAAACATTCACATCACTTCACTGTCTCTTTTCTCACCCCTGCTTGCCTGTATTCTCCACAGAATTAAAGGAGGTGTTTCTGTAATTAATTGGCTACTTCCCCGGCCATCAAGCCCACACCGATTAAAAGGGACTATATCAAACAGCATTAGTGGACAGGCTGAAACGTTCTTCAAACCAGTCAAGCAAAATGAACATAATTCACCAACAAAAGGGCAAGAAGCGTTTCAGCCTAGGTCGGGTTAAATGCTTCAGTTTCTGTGGTCTCCCTTGAAACCAGTGAACAGATTTTATGTTTACGCAAATTAAACTTGGTCTTGGCAACCAGCTCCGAGTGCTGGCTGGGGTGAGCCCATGTCCCCGTGAACTCACATGGCACAAGCTCATCGATTGAGGTGACTTGCTTCAGCCGTGGGGTGCGATCTTTTCCAGCCATTTATAGCGATCTCTCTAGGATGATTCTCAGAGTTAAAGAGGTTGCGACCAAAGTTCTATACACAACATTACTAATTAGGTAGGTTACTTCTTGTCTGTTCTCCATATCAACCCTGAGTCTCCCAGCTTTGCAAAAAATTAAAATTCCAACCCTCCTATCCCCTGGAAAAAATTTTAACCTTTCCTGACACTGGAAATGCTTTACTTCAATATTACAACTTACGAAAACAGCGTAGATAGGGACTCAAGGGGGATGAGGCTAATCTGACAGTAACACAGAATCCTGTTGGCTGAAACCCTATCCCAACTCTGTATTCTTTGTACAAAGAAAGCCACTCTGTGGCTAAGAAAGCGGTCACTTGTAACTTGAATGTCTCATTCTCAGACTGTTTATAATTACTTGACCATGCCATTTGTGAGAACAGGGTTTGCTGAAACTCATCTCAAAAACCTGTCATGATTTCCTATTTTTATACTTCCTACAAAGAATGACTGAAATCATTGCTAAATGATAAACCAGCTGCATAATTTTTGCTAATGGGAGAGAAAAAAGGTACTGAATTTATGTTTTAATTACATTTTGTTTAGGCTTGCAGGAAGATCAGTCTTTCTTTTCTTTCATTTTTTTCTTTTTTTAAAAGATTTTATTTATTTATTTGGCAGACAGAGATCACAAGTAGGCAGAGAGGCAGGCAGAGAGAGAGGAGGAAGCAGGCTCCCCGGTGAGCAGAGAGCCCGATGCGGGGCTCGATCCCAGGACCCTGGGACCATGACCTGAGCCGAGGGCAGAGGCTTTAACCCACTGAGCCACCCAGGCGCCCCCAGTCTTTCTCTCTTGAACATAAATCAATTAATGACAGAGAGTGGGGAGGTAATTTCTGTAGAGATTAACTGGGACCCCTGGGTGTGCCGAGTTATGGAGTTTAGGGTGACAGGAATACTGATACTACTCCACGTCTGTTAGAATGGCTACAATTGAAACAAACTGATAGTAGCAAACATTGGTGAGGATGAACGCTTATTCACTGCCGGCAGGAATGCAAAATGGTACGGCGACTCTGGGAGACAATTTGGCAGTGCAATAAAGCCAAACTTAGTCTTGCCACACGATGTAGCAATCACATGGGCAGGTATTTACCCAGATGATTTGAAAACTGGTGTCCATACAAAAACCTGCATGTGAATGTTCAGCAGCTTTATTCATAATGGCCTCAAACCGGAAGCAACCAAGATGTCCTTCAGTAGGCAGATGGGTAAGCAAACCACAGCACATCCACACAGCGGAATATTCAGTGATAAAAAGAAATGAGCCACAGAAAGACACACAAGAACCTCAGATACCTCTTGCTCAGTTAAAGAACCGATCTGAAAAGGTTACAAAGTATGATTCCAATTATGTGATATTCTAGAAAAGGCACAACTACAGAGTCAGTAGAACGATCAGTGGCTGCTGGGGCTTGGGGGAGCTAACAGTTGTAGAAATAAATAAGAAATATCAAGCTTTCCCTCCCTGGCTGCCTGGGGACTGACTGCTATTATGAAGAACACAGTAACTATCTGAACCGGGAAGTTCACGATCAACTGATGGCTTCAGCAAGAAACAAATGGTCATCGAGGTCCTCCACCCCAGAAAGGCAACAGTACCTAAGACAGAGACTTGGGAAAAACTGGCCAAAACATACAAGACCACACCAGATGTCATCTTTGTATTTAGATTCAGAATGCATTTTGGTGGTGGCAAGCCAATTGGCTTTGGCACAATTATGATTCTTTGAATTACAGAAGGAAAATGAACCCAAACATAGACTTGCAAGACATCGCCTACATGAGAAGAAAAAAGACCTCAAGAAAATAGCAAAAGGAACATGAGAACGGAATGAAGGAGGGCAAGGGGACTCTGAGGGCCAACACTGGTGCTGGCACAAAGAAGCAAAGATTCTGGGGTGACTCTGGGGATCTGCAGGGACTATGTAGACTACAGACTTTTCATGAGAGGATCAATAAACTGTAAAAACTTAAAAAAAATCAAGAAGAAAGTACCAGAAGAATTTGGTTATGAAAACAGACTGGGAAAAGAAACTGAAAATAACAGGTATTGGTATAGTGATGGGCAACTTATCAGTATGTAATTATTTGATGGTGATATTTATCTTTATTTTCATGCTAAATTCTAGGTGTTCACAGGAAAACACAGGGTATCTCTTCTACAAGCGGTCAGAAATTTAGACCGCAGCGGAGGAAGCGAAACTGTGGCCTGCGTACAATGAAACATCCAAAGACTAGACACAAGGCAGAGTTGGCTGTACTTATGCCACTTTTGTTGAGGCGCAGGGTATCATCTCAAGAATGTGGAAGCCTACTGACAATAAAATCAACACCTCCTGATTTAACTGCTGGTTAATAGAAAATACAGGGACTAGGAGAACAAATTAAATGAACGACGAGGAAACAGACAAATCTGGATGAGACTAGTTCCGGACTCTATAAAGTCAATGTCACGCATACCACACGTTGGAGGGAATGTGACGAAACCAGAACTCCCATGTGCTGGGGAGAATGTACCATGTAGCCGCCATTTGGGAAAAGTTTGGTAGTTTCTTACAAATTTAAACAAATGCCGTATGATGGGCTAATTTCCCTCCCAGATAGCCATCTGAGAGAAATAAAAGCATATGCCTATACAAAGACTTACATGCAAATGCACCTAGCAGCCAGATGTCCGTCTGCTGGTGCGTAGAGAAATGAATACGGTCTACCCATGCAATGGAGTATGACTCGGCGGTGAGATGAACGAACCAATGACATAAGGTACAACCTAGATGAACCCCAGGAACATACTGAGTGGAGGAAGCCACACACAGAATATGTGCTGCAGGAGTCCGTGTATATCAAGTTTCTAGAAAAGGCAGAAGGAGAGGCGGAGGTTGGGAGCGAGGATTTACCGCCAATGAACACAAGAGAACTCTCTGAGGTGATGGAAATGTTCCGAAACCGGATTGGGTCATGTTTGCACAACTGGGTAAATTTACTAAAAGTAACTGAGTGGTACCTTACAATGGGTGAATTCTATGGTAAGTGAATGTTTTATCTTGTTAGGGCAGCCATATAGAGCCCACAGAATGGATGGCTTAAACAAGTTCTAGAGGCTGCAAGTCCAAGATCAAGGTGTGGAAGGGTGTGGTTCCTCTGAGGCCTCTCTCCTTGACTTGTGGATGGGCGTCTTCTCCACCCTCATGCAGTCTTGCCTCTTCTTATAGGGACACCGGGTCAAACCAGATTAGGGCCCACCCTCATGACCTCGTTGTAACCTAATTACTTCTTTGAAGACCCAATCTCCAAACACAGCCACTGTTCTGAAGTACTGGGGGTTAGAACTTCAACCAATGAATTCTGGGGGCGTAATACTTCAGCTGTTATAGCAAATCAAAATTTAATAATGCCATTTTAAAAAGTCAACATCCTGAAAAAAAAGGCTGTGTGTGTGGAGGTGCAGTTCTGGACAAAAAGAGGTATAACTCTAAAATATGAACCTAGGTAGTATTTTTAAAAATAGGTATAAGACATTCTTGGAACAAATGAAGAAATCTGAGTATGTGCTGGATATCAGATGATATTATGGAAATGTTATTTTCTTAGATATGAAAGTGGTATTGAGGTTATGAAGGAGGAAGTCCTTATTCTTAGGAGAATGCATACAGGATTATTTTAGCGGCAAAGCATCATCAAAGAGAGATAAAACAAATACAGCAAAAAACAAACACTCAGTGAATCTAGGCAGAGAGCATTATGGTATTCCCTAATACCTAAAAGGTATTCTTTCAACTTCTCTATACATTTCAAAAATTTTATAATGCAAAGTCAGAGGGATGGGATTAGCACTGAACTCTGAGGAGGCAGGAAGTTCTCAAGACAAGAAAAGAAAGACACCTCTACCAAAGTTTTCCTTTATTCTTTTTCTTTCTTGGTAATTGAAGTAGAAAATGTATCCTTCTAAAGCTCACACCCAGTTATTGCTTTTTCTTTTTTAAAGATTTTATTTATTTATTTGACAGATCACAAGTAGGCAGAGAGGCAGGCAGAAGGAGAGGAGGAAGCAGGCTCCCCGCTGAGCAGAGAGCCCGATGCGGGGCTTGATCCCAGGACCCTGAGACCATGACCTGAGCCGAAGGCAGAGGCTTTAACCCACTGAGCCACCCAGGCGCCCCCAGTTATAGCTTTTTCTAAGCAAGAAATGGTTAGTGTTTCTACTGTTTCTGCTAAGTAAAATCTAGAAGAAACATACCATAGATTGTAGACTTTTTAAAGTTTGACATGGAAGAGGCCAAGACATGTGGCTATAGCTCATTTAAAATAACAAGTGACAAGTAAAGATCCTTTTTTTTTTTTTTTTTTAGATTTTATTTATTTGGGAGAAAGCGAGAGAGCACAAGCAGGGGGAGCAGGCAGAGGGAGATGGAAAAGCAGGCTATGTGGGGCTCGATCCGAGGACCCTGGGATCATGACCTGAGCTGAAGGCAGATGTTTAACCGACTGAGCCAACCATGCGCCCCGAGATCTTTTTTTAATAGGAGGAGCAAACAGGTGAGCTGTGGGCTAACCAGGGCCTACAGATGTGTTTTATTTGGCTTGCACGGCATTTATTCAGGAGACTTACATAAAATAAAGACTTCAGCTTTTTCTAGGTGAATCCAAAGACTTGGCATACTGGACTCAGGCATGGTCACATGGACCACAGTGGAGTGGTGACTGCCCCATGACAGGGTATATGGGTTTCATTCACTTCTGAATCTGTCAGACTCCCGAAGGAATCTGACATTTGATAAAGAAAATGATTAAATGTTAAGTTGCTCCTTTTGATGAGATCTGCTCTACCACCATCCTCAGCTCTCTTTCCATTCATATGGGTGTATCTAGGGAGAACATTATGTCGGGAGGAAGGTGAAATTGAAGGGAAAGGATCTAGATATGCCAGTGTATCCACATGGGGAAACGTGAATGCCTATAGCCTCACATAGACACAAAAATCAATTCTAGGTGGACTGTGCATGTCAATGGGAAAGGTAGAGCAATAAAGTGCTTTAGAATATACTGGAAGAGAATATACCAGATAGAATGCCAATATAGAATATACCAGAATATATATACCAATATACCAGGTATATATACCAACACAGAATGTACCAGAAGAGCATACCTTCATGACCTTGGGATAGGGAATGATTTCTTAAACAAAAACAAAACTGCATCAACCTCGAAGGAAAAAAGGTGGTAAGTTGAGCTACATTAAAGTAAAACATTTTGTTCCAAGACACCATTCAAAGAATGAAAAATCAAATCACAGAGTCAGAGAAAATATCTGCAACTTCTTTAACTGCCAATGGCCACTTATGCAGACTATAGAAAGAACTAGAAATCAATTTTTAAAAGACAACTGAATACAAAAATGGGCAAGAGATTTGAGCAGGCATTTCAACAAAAGGTGTCCATGACTCATAAAACATAAAAAAAGGTGCTAGACCTTCTCAATAATAAGGCAATGCAAATAAAAAACACAATCCGTATCTGTCAACAAATGAATGGATAAAGATGTGGCATATTTATGTGATGGAATATTATTCAGCCATGAGGAAGAAGGAAATCCTGCCATTTGTAACAACTAGGATGCATCCTGAGGGCATCATACCCAAATGGAAAAAAAAAAACAAAACTACATGATTTTACAGAAGAAATACTACATGATCTCATTGACATGTGGAATCTAAAATAGCAGAACTCATAGAAACAGAGAGTGGAGTGGTGGTTACCAGTGGCTGGAAAGTAGGGGAAATGGGACATGTTGGACAGAGGGCACAAACTTCCAGTTATAAGATGAATAAGTTCTAGAAAACTACTGAACAGCAATGGTGATGATAGTTAATAATACTGTGTTAAAAGCTGCTAAGTGGGTAGAACCTTAAACACTCACCATGAAAAAGAAATGGTGACTATGTGATGGGATGGGGCTATTGGCCATGGCAGGGATCACTGTGCAACATGTATCAAATCCACCTGCTGTATGCTTTACACAGAAACAATGTTACATGTCATTTATATCTTAAGAAAGCCGAACAAAGCCCCCACAATGTGGAGCTACCTCATACCTTACCAACATAGCGAACATTTAAAAGACTGTCCGTAGCTGGTACTGGGGAGGAGATGGGAGCAACTGGACCTGTCACATGTTCTTGGTGGAGTAAACCAGTGCAACTGCTTTGGAAACCTGGAATTATCTATTACAGTTTCACTCCTGGGTATCTGTCCAGTGAAAATGTATGCATGTAAACACTGTAAGAATAAAAAAAAAATCTCAAACATCCATCAACGTATGCGTGGATAAACAGACTATGGTATATTTTCACAAGGAAATACTACAGAACAATGAAAATGAGCAAAGTAGAGTTAGATGAAATAACATGGAGAACTGTCACAAATATATCATGCCGAAAGAAGCCACACAAACAGGGATATGTAGTGTTTTACTTCATTTGAATGAAGTTCGAAATGAGCAAAATTATGTCTTTGAGAAGGAAGGAAGAGAGAGTGACCTGGTGGGTGGGAGCACGCGTGAGGTCATGAGCTCGTGACCCAAGCTAAGATACAAGCCTGTTAATGGCCTGTATCTTGACTTTGGTGATGGTTACATAGGTGAATTCACTTTGTGATCATTCACCAAGTTCTACCCTTAAGATCTGTGTGCTTTTCTGCATGCATGTCACTAAGAAAATTAAAATACTTGCCCAGATGTGAACAGCTCGTGGGGGGGTACACCACATGCCAATAAGATTACCAAGGGTTTGCTAATCCAGTGATCTCAGATTTACTTAAATTACCCCAAGCCTCATGAAAAAGTTTGAAAATATCTATTCTTATGGGAAGCTGTCACCAAACATGGAATAAAACAGCAAAGATATATTAAGTTCTTGTTCAGACACTCATTTCAAAGAGAAATTGGACTAGGG
>PISX010022441.1:0-31731 GCA_004024625.1 Mellivora capensis | reverse complement strand
TTTTTTTTTTTTTTTTTTAAGATTGTATTTATTTATGAGAGAGAGAGGGAGCGAGAGGGAGTGCCGGCACAAACAGGGGGAATGGTAGAGGGAGAGGGAGAAGCAGGAAAGCTGATGCAGTCTCCATCCGATCCCAGGACCCTAGTATCATGACCTGAGCCACCCAGGCGCCCTACGACTGAACTTTTAAAACCTGCTTATTGATCATTTGAATCTCTAATTTTGTGACTTGTCCATTTGTGCTATTTACCCAGTTAGTGTTTTTCTTGTGTATTGTGAGAGTTCTATTTTATTTTCAAAAGTATTTCCTTAGGGGGCGCCTGGGTGGCTCAGGTCATGATCCTAGGGTCCTGGGATGGAGCCCCCCGAATGGGGCTTTCTGCTCAGCAGGGAGCCTGCTTCTCCCTCTCTCTCTGCCTACTTGTGATCTCTGCCTGTCAAATAAATAAATACAATCTTAAAAAAAAAAAGAATTACCGTATTTAAAGAGAGAGCTGTGTGTGTGTTTAGTTATTAAGGCCAAATAGCATATTATGGAATATTTAGGGAATTAAGAGCAAAGAATCAGCCATAATGCTTTAAACTTAAACACATCTATTTCTTTTGTGCATGGTCCTTTTGAGTCTTGGATCATGAGCACTTGTATTTATTTTTAGTGGTTGCAAGGATAATGCACGCAGTTTTTGGTTTTCTCCTTTTCACTCACAATTATACCGTAAGCATTATTTTCATGTTGCTATAGCCCTGTAACGGTTGTTTAGAATGATCCCTCAATGGCCCCTTCGGTTGCTGTGCAAGCTAACTGATTCTATTCTGCTGATAACCGTGTAAGTTGCTTCTAATTTTTTTTTTTTTGGTCAAGTGATATTTTGAAACACCGAAGTCCAGCAAAGCAGAATCTCCCACTATTTCCTGGGATCCAACCGGAATACAGTTTGACTTCTGCTCATTTCTTCCTTTCCTCAGAGGAGTGTTGTGAGAAATCACTCTTAGGGAATGGTTAGAAAAATGGCAATCATAAAATTAGGAAAAGAGACCATGAGGTGAAAGGATGTTGAGCTTTTAGAAGAAAGTTGCTTTAGCAACTCAGGCCGGGTCGTTTAGGTTTTGTTCTTGTAACTTGTGAATTGATCATGAGTTTATAATAATAATTTTGACAAAATGCTTTCCATTCGTTCAGTGCTTGGTGTTTTTTTCTGGGAAGGAGTTCAGTGTCTCAGCTGAGGGCTTTAGTGCCAGAAGACCTGGGTTTGGATATCTGCTTATCTCTTGTGACCTTCAGCAAGCCTCAGTCTCTCTTTCTGCAAAATAGGAGTAATAATAGGCCAGGAGGGAGGTTACGATCATCCGCTGTGGGTGCTGAGCAGTAATAGGAAGAACCAGGAGGAGCAGCCAGAGTTCAGGGGGACTTCCAGGCAGAGGAAAGCCAGAACCTTTTATTTCCTGGGCCTCAGTTTCTCCACTTGCATGGGGAAGGGTCTTGGTGTATGATCTGCAAGGCCTTTCCTGCTCCTTCCAGGAGCCTCGCAGGGGCCCCTTCCCTGGCTTCTGTTCATTGTCCCCAGCAGGGCCTCCAGGACTCCTTTCTCCACTCAGCTCCACCAAGTCCCTGAGCAATCCTCCAGGGCTGTCCTTGGCCTCCAGGACAGCAAAGGGCTGTGGCACCCTTCAAAGTCTCTGACATGATTTGGGGAAGGGGTGTGAGAGGAATCAGTAGATTGAATATATATTTATAAATTTCGAATGAGTGTAATTGATTTGTTGGCAAAGCTGGTTAGCGATAACTTTATCTTCTCTTTGAATAATGATCATCAATCATTTTTTTCCCTCCCCAGCATGGAAGAGAAGACAGCCCACAGTGTAGTGTTTGAGACCCTGGAATGCAGAATCACGAGATTTGGTTTCAGGCCAGTCTGTGCTTCATTTTTTTTTTTTTTTTAAGATTTTATTTATTTATTTGACAGGCAGAGATTACAAGTAGGCAAGAGAGGCAGGCAGAGAGAGAGAGGAGGAAGCAGGGGCTCGATCCCAGGACACTGGGATCATGACCTGAGCCGAAAGCAGAGGCTTTAACCCACTGAACCACCCAGGCACCCCTTTTTTGCCTTTTTTCCTTTTTTTTTTTTTTTAAAGATTTTATTTATCCACTTGACAGAGACAGAGAGAGAGAGCACAAGTAGGCAGAGAGGCAGGCAGAGAGAGAGGAGGAAGCTGGCTCCCCGATCCCAGGAGGGAGAGGCTTAACCCACTGAGCCACCCAGGTGCCCCATGTGCCTCATTTGTAAAAGGGGAATGATAATAGCACGCACCTCTTAGGGCTGTCGTGGAGGCACTTAGCTGAGTGCCAGGCACACAGTAAGCGCTTAGTAATGTTAAATTGTAGTAGTAGTAGTAGTAGTAGTAATAATAATAATAATAACTATCAGCAAATGGTAAGATGGAGATCCTGGTTGGCATGGAACTAGGCGCCAGGGACAGAGATGTGAAGTTGTCCCAGAGGCCCCCAGAGAACCCAGGTGGAAACCGGTGAGTCTATAGGCAGGAGGAGGCGGAACGTCCGGCGTGAGGCCAGAGCCGAGCCCCAGGCAGGAGAGCGGGTTTCTGCCGCGCGCTCGCAGCCGGCGTTTCTCTGATTCCAGGGACACGCACCAATAGCTCTTAAACCTGGGTCTTTGAACGCACGGGTCTCAAAGTGGCCTCCTCTCCGGGGAGGACCGGCATCTTAGTCTCCGCCCCGGGGCGGTGTCATAGGAGTGTCCCAGGAGTCCCACGCGCCGCAGCTCCCGGCATCCGTGCGCACCGCTCCCTCCTTCTCAGCCAAGCGTTCCCGCGCCCGCAATGGCCCTTTAAAAGGCAGAGTCTAGTCCAGAGGGGGCGGGCGGGGGGCGCTGACCGCCGTCCGAGGCCCGGCCCCTTCTCCTTGCCCCTCCCTCGGTCCGTCCCTCCCTGGGTCCCCGCGTCGCTCGCCCCCTAGTTCGCTCGCCGGGCGCACGCTCCGCCTCCGTCAGTCGGCTCTGCTGTCTAGAGCGCGGCGTGGAGCCGGAGCCGGGACCGGACGCGCGGCTAGGGGCTGGGGGCTGGGAGATCGGCGCCCGCCACCGGGCCAGGCCTGAGCCGCGATGGCTGAGATGGGCAGCAAGGGGGTGACGGCAGGGAAGATCGCCAGCAACGTGCAGAAGAAGCTCACGCGCGCGCAGGAGAAGGTGAGTGAGCCGGATCCCCGGCCTCCGCGCGGTCCAAGCCACCTGTCCCCCCCTCCTGTCCCTCCCCTCGCAGGGGCTGGTCCTCACCCGGGATCGGGCGCTGTCACCTCCGGACGACCGCTGCCGAGGGTCTTCGGGGCTCCATAGGCTGCGGCCCCCGACGTTCTGGGCTCCTCTCCCGTCCGTCTTCTGTCTCCCCACCCCCAGCGGGGGCAGAAGAGGGCGCAGCTGTCCTCTCATCGCCCCCCCCCCCCCCCGCTCTCCCCACCCCCAGCTTTGTATATTCTCTGCCTGTCTGCGGAGAAGAGGCGGCCCACTCTCTTCTCCGGGCGCGAGGTCCAGTAAATCCTGCCCTGGAGGCCGAAGGCCAGGGGGCTGGGAGGCGAGGTGGTGCCCCTAGTCCCCCAGCCCCACGCGGGCCACGCGGGCTGGGCCCTTGCTAGGAGGAGGGAGCCTGCCCCTTGTGTCCCAGGGCCGCTCTGCTCCGGGAATCCCGAGGCTGTCCCTCAGCCCTTGGGTGCCAGCGGTCTAGCCCCAGGCCTCTGGGCGCTTCCTGCGCCCGCCGTTCCCTCCTCTCCACCCGCCTCTCCACCTTCTGTCCCCGCGGGCTGAAGGAGGGATCGGGTTTCCTTTCCGGAGAGGTGCCCGAGGCCTGGACGCTCCGGCCAGGCCCCCGGGGAGCACAGCACTGCGCGCCCCTCCGGGAGGTGCCCTCCTCGGAGCCCCAGCTTTGCGTTTCCCGCGGCTGGGAAGGGGGTGGTGGCTTCGGCTCCGGGAGCCCACCACCTGGGTGGGGAGCTGGCCCGAAGGAGCTGGGGCCACACCGGGGGCGTGGGGCGCGCCGCAGGAAACCCGACCCCTCTGTGCCCAGAGCAACTGGCAGCAGGCGAAGGGGATGGAGCCTGGGCTTCCCGTGGCACCCTGACAGTGCAGGAAATGCAGTATTGGGGGGCGGGGGTCCGCGCCTGTTCAGCTTTCTATCCCAAGCCACCTCTGGTTCACTGAATTGGATCACGCCAGCTGCTGACGCCACTTCCCCTGCCGACTGGGGCTCTGAAATCTAGGATTGCAGATTCTGTGCTCCAGCCTCGGTGGTCCCCCAGTGCCCCCCAGCGGAGTCTCTCCCAGCTGACACTCAGGCAAGAGTGGGAACCCCAGGACAGGCCGGCCTCCTCCAACCAGTCTGTGGCTGTTTATAAACAATGACTTTTGCAGCTGAGACCTCGGGCTCCCTAAGGATGCAGCCACGTGATGGTGGGGGGCGGGGAGCGGTTAGAGCTTCCTCAGCGCCTCCCTGCGAGTCCCGCTGCTCACCCTTGTAGTCCCAGACTAAGGAGATGGGTGGTGTGCGAAGGTTAGGGCCATCAACCAGCCAAGCTCCAGATCTGGCCTGCCCCAGCAGCTGTACACCCTTCCCACCGACCCCCTCCCCGACCTCCTGCCCCAGGCGGGAGGAGGGATTAGAGCACCACAGATACTGGCTGGGGGCTGGGTAAACTTCAATAAGCTCTGGTGGTGGTGGAGGGGGGCAGATGCTGCTGCCCTTGCTTCCTCCCCCCATCCTCCTCCTGCCCAGGACCTGGTAATCCATCTAGGTGCCTGGAGCCGGCAGCTCTGGGCTAAGCCGACTTCCTGCTCCTCAGGGGCTGGAGGAAGATGAATGGGAAGCAGGTTAGGTGAGACAAGTTCCCCGCCCCCACTCCACTGTGTCCTACTCTTCTCTGGCTCCCCTTTGCTCTTTTGGTGTCCGCTTTGCCCTGGTTGTCTTGTCTCTGCAGCAGCATCTTTCGCTAATTTCAGGGGCAGTAGGCATGAGCTTTGTCCCCTCCTTGTATGTGGCAGTATGTCATCATGGACCCCACAGAGCTGCCACCGCTCCCTCTTTAACCCCTGGTCTGTGGCATGGGCAGTTGGCTGACAGCTGGTAGGCCATGGATGCTGGCTTTGGCCAAGGGCTGGCCCTTCGCAAGCCTGAGCTGCAGGGGACTGGAGTTGTTTAGTGGTACTGCGGTTGTCTTCCCCTCAGGCACTGCGCACTGGTTAGGAGACCCTCCCCTACTCTCGGAAGCCAGAGTAGCCTTCCTTCAGTCCCCTCCTTTGTTGGCCCTGCTGCAGTACCCCCTTCTGGGGAAGCCCAAGGCCTCAATGCACACCAGCCTCTCCCCTTTGCCCTCTTGTGGCTCAGAGTTTGCTGCAGCATGGTCAAAGCCTGCCTCCCCAGCGTCTTTTGGTGGTGTTCAGGACCCCGTCTAACTCACAGGCACCTGTCCTCTCACCTGCCCCTGCCTCGTCTCTGCCAAACCAATGAGTAATGGGGACAATTCCAGTTGTGTTGCCATAGGAGGGCATTTCCTGACCAGGGACAAGCGGTAGCTTTGGTGTGGGGCCTGGATAATATCCCCATAGGTAGGAGGGCCTCATCTCTCTTTTTCTTCTTTCCCAGTTTCCCCTCTCAGCCCAAATATCCACCAGGACTCAGAGGGTGACAATGGGATCAAGGAAAGTTTGTCGTCTGGTGCCCATGGGGCCAGCTCTCCTGTGTCCCCCGCTGAGTATGTCTCTCCATGGGTCTTGGCTTGGCATTACCATCTCATTCTACCCTGACCCTGCATCACTGGTCTGGGTGCTCCCCCTGAGGGGAGGGCAGATCTATGTGTGTATCCAGGCATTTACCTGGCCCCAGCAGGTGCAGAGTGACTGTTTATGGACAAACAAAAGAGCATTTGGGGGCTTGGCTGGGGAGCCCTGATGCAGGCCTGTGGATGGGCTGATTTGTGCTGTGTGCTCCTCTGCTTTGCCTCCTTCAGCAAATCCTGCCTTGGACATGTGGTGTGTGCCTGGTCCTGGGCAGAGCCCTGGGTGCAGTGCAGAGCGGGATGTGTGAGGCTCTGATTGCTGTGGAGCTTACTGTCGAAAAGTCCCACGGCCTCTGGCCCTGAGGAGACATAAGAGTGTATTGGAAGAGTCACCAGGTTCTGAGTATGGGACCGAACTTCTCGCCTGCTAGCCCCTGGCTGCCCCCAGAGTGCTGGGGTGCAGAGCGTGGGCCTGGAGCTTGGGCGTCATGAGGTCATCTTCTTATTACGTTTGGCTTGTTGGACCCTCTGTGAATGACTTTGTCCATTTTTGGGCCTCAGTAGGGTGGCTGGGCAGAGCCAATGTAGGGTGGAGCCTGGGTCAGATGACAGAGGATTAGAGGTTGGCTGGCTGGGCCCCTTGGGGGAGGGGCAGGTGGGGTAGAAGGGACAGCTGTGGTGGGGGTGGATTCTGGCCTGCTGGGCCCTGCCCCTGAGGCCCACTGCTTATGAGTCCTCACAGGGGAGGCCAGAGCTGGGCTGATGATGAGCAAAGGAAGAAGGCTCTGGCAGGGGTGGGAGTATGCACTCTTTCTGTCCCTCATGGTCGGCCAGAGCCTGGTGTGAGTGGGGAGGCTCAACTGGGAGGGGGCAGGGCCCAGGGCTGGCGAGTTGGAGTAGATGCTCAGCAGAGGGAAGGCGAAATGGCAGTTATTTATAGGGCCCTGACACATAGCCATGATGGCACCATGCTCGTCTGCTGGTCAAGGTCTCCTAACAAAGTAGCCCCATCAGCTTCAGCTGGAGCCAGGCCTGTACAACCAATCCTTACCCTCACGACAGCCGTAAGAGGAGCCACGCGGCACAGAAGAGCAGGTGCCCTGGAAGGGGGCCCATCCACGTCTGGGGGAGGGCCTGTGCTCCCCTCATATTCTGCATTTCTCTTTCCACATCTTTTCTCTCTCTGTCCCTGGGTATCTGAGGACTCTTCTTGCCCCTCTTTCTCTGCCCACACCCCACCCAGTGTCCCCTTTCCCTCCGCCTCTCTCTACCTCCCTGCTCTGTGTCTCTTTACTCTGACCTCTTCCCTCAGAGCAGCTTCTCCCTGAATCTGAGTTATTGGTGTAGGTCTTTCACCTTGCTCGCTGAGGGAAGGCTTCTGAGCTAGCCATCATCTCTGGTAGGGTGTCTGTGGGGACTCGGGAGACATTTGGCTGGGGAATGTGGGCATGGAGAGGGTGGAAACATGGCCTCCAGACTTTCCCGAGCTCCAGTGCGCCCTGGCTGGGCTGGGGCCCAGGGGGAAGCTGAGTGCCTACCCAGGAGAGTCTGCTGGCTCATGTCTGGACTCAGAGGGAGGCCAAGGCTGTTTTGCCCAGGGGCGCGCAGAGAAGGGTGTGCTTCCTGGGCTGCATGGGACATGGAGAAGGTATTTCGGAAGGGTCCATGTGGGCCAAGGTGCAGGGTGAGAGTGAACACAGGAGGCCATTTGTTCCTTTGAAGAAGAAGGGCACGGTTGGGAGTGGTGAGGGGTGGCTGGGTGGTAGATTTGGGCCATATTTGATCAAGTCTTGTGGGGAAATCTTTGTATCTCTTGGATTCTCAGAGAAGCTGGGGTTTGAACTCTTCTCCTCTCTTCTTCGCAGATGACCCCATCAGGGGCCCCTTCCCACCTCTGATTTCTGGCAGCCGACCAGATCCCTGCCTCTGGAGTAGGCAGTCTTCATCCAACTTGTCCCTTATGAGCTGTGTGACTTGGACAATATGAAGAGAATGCTTCTTTCTCTCCCTGCTGCCTTAACCCAAGGCCAGGCTTTGAGTGGTTCTGTTTCCATCAGGTTCTAGGATCCCTGGGGCCTACCCTCAGCGTTAGGCCTCTTTCTCACCACAGGAGAAGAGAGTACAAGGGCACGTCAGAGAGACAAACATGCGTGGGCTTGGCAGGCAGGTAGTCCTCAGTTTCCCTGTCTAGCTAGGACCTTGGGCAAGTGGCAAGACCTTCATGTATAAACTAGGGCAATAATGGTTCCTCTGCACATACTGGTTTTGGAGAGTAAAGCCTTGGACAGGGCCCAGCACATGGCAAGTGCTCCCTAGATGCCTGCTCTGTGGGGCAGGGCCGTACGATGAACCACCCAGGAGCCTGCCATTCCTGCCTAGGCCTGCTTCCCAACCCTGCCCCTGTGAGTGTCCATTTCAGGCCTCTATAGACAGCTAATCCCTGCTGAGCCCTAGCTGATCAGGGCTTATGATGCCCCAGTGCCAGGGTGGTGGTGGTGGTGGCGGCGGCGTGTGTGTGTATGTATGTGTGCACGTGCGTGTGCGTGTGGAGGGGCAGCCTAGAGCAGGGGAGGGAATTAGACAGTTCTGGAGTGAATCTTAACTCATTTTACACATAAACTTGGTGGCTCCGAGTAAGTCCCCCCCCTCCCCCTACCCTGGGCTTCTTGACTTTGGCCCTCAGTAGAGTGATGGGAGTTGCTTATTCATTCTTCTACTCATGAAATGAACATCGAGCACCCACTAGGTGCTGGGCCTTCTTCCAGGGACAGAGGGTATAGGACTGAACAAAACCACACTTCACCCTCAGGGAACTGACCCATCAGGGAGCGAGGGTGGGGGTGAGGGTGGGTGGGGGGAGATGCTGGCAGCTAGTGAAGCGGGAGGTGGCCCTTCACTTTTTCTCAGGGGAGTCTGATTAATGGGTGCAGCTTTTCCTGAGCATCTGTAGTGCCCCTGCTGAGGACTCAGGCAGGGTTGTGAACGTGGGTGCTCACGCAGTTCATAGGATCAGCCAGAGAGAGGCTGAGTGGAAGCTTCTGGTCTCCAGGTAGGAGGGCACCTGGGGGAGGAAGGCTTTCTGTTGGATGTCACCCTGGTATGTTGTGTTTTTCTAGAGCCTCTTTGGCAAGTCTCCTTTTGGGATTAAAGGTACAAAGAAAAGGATGCCAATGCTAAAACCACTCAGCAGGGCACTGACAGAGGACAGGCCTGGACAGTTTCGGAGGAGCCTGGGCAGGGGCTCTGGATGTGGGATGTAGGATTGGAGGATGGAGAGCAGGGGGGGCCCTAAAAGAGGAAGAGGGAGGCACTGAATATGGCCCAGACTTGGGGGCAGGCACTTGTAAGACTTTTTAGAAAACTGAGTTTGCATTGCTCCCCAGGCCTTCCTGCCTTTGGGCAAGTCTGGTTCATCTCTCTGAGCCTGCTTCTTCACCTGCTGTAGGGGACAAATGCCATGCAGCATGCTGTGCAGATTTGGTGGTCAGAAGCAAAGGGCAGGGCTCATCATTCCCCAGAAGGCTGCTCTTGAGCCATGGAAGGAGCCCTCTCGTGGGAACTGGCTGGTTCCTGGGGTTCCTGGGGCCTCCCCAAAGAGGCTACCATCTCCCAAGGAGGCCACCCATTTGTGGACTAAGCAGCAAAGCTGGCTCTGTGCTGAGGGCTGATAGGGGTCAGGGTTGGGCAGTTGAAAAGGGAAAGGCAGACTCTTCTTGCTCCAAGGGAAGCCTTTGTCAAATATTAACTTAGCAATAACAGCCATGGTTTATTCTATACCTGCTGAGTGCCAGGTACTTGGTAAAAATTCTCATCCTGACTTCAACCAGGTGAGGTCATGATGATTCCCATTGAGCAGATGAAGAAACTGAGGCTGAGCAGTGGTGTGACTTGGCCATGGGGTCTCCCGGTCAACTATCTGGCTTCTCACATCTCTGGTGGAACCATGCAAATGAGATGGGAATCTCTAGTGACCTTCTTGACCCCTCCTGACCAAGAAGTCCTTGCCTATGAGGGGGATCATTTGACAGATTTGGGTCCTCAAATTAAAGGAGGGGTCTTCTTCCCCCATTAAAGGAGATTTGAGGGCCCTTGTCCCCCACTAGATTCTCACCTGTGTGTGACCTCTACCCTTTTGGGATGTGTGGTGGGCTCTGGGGTGAAGGGATGGCCTGAGGTTTCCTGATGCAGTCTAATGCAAGAGTTTCTGCAAGAAAATGAGGACAAAGGAGGCAATATGGTGTGTATGTGAGTGTATGTGTTTTCCCAAATTTTCCCAAAAGCTGCATCCAGTTCATTCAGTATAAAGAAACCCTCTTTATTTAGAGAGTCTGTCTGCTTTTGTTTATGTTGTTGCAACAGTGTTTCTTTTATGAAATGATGTTAGTGCTAGTTATTTCTTAATGTTCTTGGGGAAGAAATAGTCATGCAACTGACCACACACACACACACACACACACACCAAACACACACACACACACACACACACACTCACTTTCTCTCTCTCTCAAGTCTTTTCATGGAGTGGAATCTAAAAGTCGGACCCACTGCCCTTGGGGAGCTCGCTGCCTGCCCTTGCAGACTGGCTGTGTGGAGTGGGAAGGCAGCTCTCCTGGGTTCAGGCTTGAGTCTGGCCCATGGTAGCCTGGGACCAGCCCCCTAGAGTATCTGCTTCCTGAGGGTGGGTCCTGCTTCCTGCAGTGGCTGTGGCGTCTCCCAGCTCAGTGCACTGGGTGTGTGTTCGCAGGGATGCACGGACTCTTCCGGCAGGGCTGGCAGAGGCCTGGGAGATCCCCTGGGTTTTCAGGGTGCAGGGTGGGTGGGGGAGGGCAACTGGGGGTGTAGGATTTCAGGACTTCAGGGAGCAGAAGGGGCCATAGTTAGAGCTCAGGACTTGGAGTTGGATGGCTGGGGCACCTCCCCCTTGCCATAGTCACATTCTGAGGGACTTAGGCATCACTGCAAAGTAACATCTCCCACAGTAAAATGGCCTAGGACTGTGGTGGAGCTTCCCTGAGATGGGGGCTGCAGCGCTTGGTCCCAGAAACTGAGGTTCTCAAGAGCTGGCTGGGGCCCTGCTGGGGAGCCCTGTGTGGCTCTAGGCCAGATGCCAGAGAGGGCTTGGCCTAACCCCGCTCTCTGCCAGAGCCTTCTTCCAACTGGAAACAGCTTTTGGGTGACAGAAATGCCAGGGATCGCTGACCTGGGGGTCTGTGTGGTTTGCTGGACCCATGACTTCACTGTTAGGGCCAGTGAGCTGCTGCCCTTAGACCCATTTCCACTGGATTGTCTGCAGGCCTTCTTCCCTCCGCTTTCTGGACCTCCCTTTCAGCCCTGCTGCACAGCCGATGGGGTAGGATTGGAGCCCCAGCATGCGCCAAGAGGGGGAGTTGGAGCCTGGCTGCAGACAGTGGCCTCAGGGAACAGAGAGCTGGGGTGCCCTGGGGTTGGGCACTTGTGCCTCACAAGCAGTGCGCAAGCCTGGGGCCATGGGCCAGCCCCCCACCGCTGCCTCTGCAGAAGGGTGGAGAGATGCAGACGTTCCTGCCTCTGCAGTGTGAGGGCCGCAGTGGCTCTGGGCTGAGCCCCAGGGGCTGGGGAGTGAGTGGGTGGTTGCCAGCATCCGCCACCACATGGCTGCAGGGAGGGACTCGTACTGGCTGGTGCCAGGCCAGGGCTTCGGGGCCTTCTGGGCCCCTGCAGGCCTCCCTGTCTGGAGCTCCCAGGGCACCTTCGTAGGGACATCCCTGCTGGCTCCTTGTTTTAGATGCTTCAACTTACATTGAATTAGTTCCCTCAGGTTGTGGTGACCTTATTTATTCTGTCATTCCCTTGTTTGTGGCTTGTTCACTGTGGGCCAGGATGCTGAGGTGCTTGGGGGTACCAAGAGAGAACCTGCCCCTGACCTCAAGGAGCTCCCAGGGCCCATCACAGCAGTAGGGAGAGATCAAAGCAAGGGTGCTGGTGCCTGAAGTGCTTCTCATTCAGCCTAGGCTATCAGGAAGTCTCCCTGGAGGAGGCACTTGCAAACCCTGGGCTGGATTTGAAAGGCAGAAAAGGTGGGTTGTGGGGTGGGCAGGGATGTTTCTGGTAGCCTGTCTGGGGTGGCTGGAATGTGTGAGAGTGAGGGTAGTCTGGTGAGGCCCGAGACTGAAAGGATAGGTGGGAAGAGAGCAGGCCCTGGAGGGCCAGGGGGACCCCAGAGCCCTATGTGCCTCAGCCTGCTCACCTTCCTTCCTCACGTGCTGCCCGAGCCATTTGTTTATTTGTCTGTCTTCCAGTCTGGGCTTAGCTGAGAACTCGGTGTCTCACCGTCCAGGGCCAAGGAAACCCCGGGCTTTCTGAGGAAAAGGAGGAGCCCCGGGGTGAGGGGGTGAGTCCTGAGTCCTGAGGGAATGTCCTCAGGCTTGGCCAGGTTGGGATCTGGCTGTGCCCAGGAAGGCACAAGGGGGTCTGGGGTTGGGCTACCATCCTGGAGTCTACCCTGTCAGGGCTGGGATCACAGGTCTGGGTGATGTCTGTTCCCCAGGCTTGCTGGAAAGACACAACATCCTACACTCCCCACCCCACATGTGCACCTGCTTCTGTGTTTTGGGGTCCCAAGGTGGCACTGGGGGGGACACTGCTAAGCTTGGAGAGCCTAACAGCTGGGAGAGGCCCTCAGTGCATCAGTTCACCCCTCTCCCAGGCACCCTGTGCGCTCTGCCCTTCGTGGCCAGGCCACTTGTGAGATGGCCATGTAGGGGTCCCCCAGCTCCTGGGTCAGAGCAGGGGAGGGTCATCCGAAGAGGAGCGTCCTCAGGGAAGGAGGGGTCATGCCAGCGGGTGGGGGCCTCTGGCTCTAAGTGCAGACTACTGGGAGAGGAGTGGACAACAGGAACAGTAGTGTTGGTAATGTACGGAAGGAGGCTTGGGGGCAGCTCTGGCTCGTTGGGGTTTCCATTCAGGCCTGTGGTTGGAGGAGCCATCAGAGGCCGTGGGGCTGGATGGGGGTATCAGGTGACAGCAGAGCCTTTGTCAGACTGGCCCCTTTTCCAACAGCTGCTGCTACTTTCTTTGGACCCTTTGGTCAGCTCAGCATCTCCCCAGGACCGTCGCCAACGTGCCTGAGGACTGGATGAGCCTGGGCTCGCCACTGGGCACCAGGGATAGACCTGGCACAGGAGACCTGGGCCGGGAGAGGCCCCTCAAGGGGACCCCCACTTCCCACCCCCATCTGCCATGGTGCTCTATTTCTCTGCTCTGGGATAACATCCACTCTGCCAGGACATGTTCACTATCTCCAGGGCAGATACAGGTGGTGGGTAGATGCAAATGCTAACCCGGGGCCCCGGAACACTGGCAGCTGGGCAGGGTCAGAGGACAGATTGATTCGGGGTTAAGAGGTGTGTATGGGAGGAAGACAGACCCCAACAGAGAGGGTGGAGTGTGGCCCTGGTGACACCTTGGCTCCTCTGAGGTCCGGAGCAAGTTGCGCCCCTATTTCCTCCTCTGTACCCGGGAACAAGAGGAAGTGATGTGACCAATGCCTGGTCCCTGGTGGGCACCGGCACATGGGTTTTTTCCCTGGGGAGCGTTTGGGGAAGCCTCTGTGAACCCACAGGTAGGGACCATTCTGGCTTTTGTGTTTTGAACTATTTGTTTTGCTTATGAGAGGATTCTTGAAGTTGAACTGCGGTATACATTTTTTCCCTCTTTTTTCCTGTGCTGGTTGAAAAAGCTGAACTGGGAGGTTTTGGTGTCATCTTCTTGAGCAGGGAAGTCAGAGGCCTCTGAGCCAGAGCCCCATTGAATGAGGTTGGGGAAGGACACAGGGTTCCAGGTGGGCTGTGCCTCCAGGGACCAGATGAGGCATGTGGAGCAGGGGGACGGTGGGGGGTCTCCCATCATTCCACTCAGGGAGCCTAATGTGCAACAGAAGAGCACAGGCTTTAGAGACCTGGCTTGAACCCTAGTTTGGCCCCCAAACCTCAGCGTGCCCATCTGGGAATTTGAGAAGCATGAGATCCTCTTCTCAGTGAGATAAGGTGAACACTGCTTGGGGCAGAGCTGTGTCCCTGCTGGGTCCAACTGGCTCCAGAGGGTTGGGGGTGGGAGGGTGACAAAAGTCTTTTTATACTTGCAGCATTGTGTAATTTATGCAGAACCCTCCCACCCACCTTTTT
Organism: Mellivora capensis; assembly: GCA_004024625.1. Taxonomy (NCBI): domain Eukaryota; kingdom Metazoa; phylum Chordata; class Mammalia; order Carnivora; family Mustelidae; genus Mellivora; species Mellivora capensis. The sequence continues at coordinate 17,790 of PISX010022441.1, read as the reverse complement.
TTCATTTGATTCATTGTCTTGCTGACCTGTGAGGTAGGCAGGACTGGATTATGATTCCATTTGGCAGCTGAGAGCACCGAGGCTCAGGGAAACCCTGGAATTTCCTCCCTTCCTGCTATCAGACTTGGCTCTAGGTTGGCCTTTCCCACGTGCTGCCACCTTCATCCCCGAATCCAGGGGTAGGGAGAGACTTTTTTTTTTTTTTTTTTTAAATGATCTCCACACCTAAGGGTCTTGAACTCATGACCCCTGAGGTCAAGAGCTCTAGCTACTGAGCCAGTTAGATCAGTCAGGCTCCCCTGGGGGAGACTACTAAAGTGCAGATAAATGCTCATGCCTGTGCCCTGTGTGTGTGTGTGTGTGTGTGTGTGTGTGTGTGGTGGGGAAGCTGACTCTTGGTTGCCGCAGGAGGCTGGCACATCAGAGGAGAAGGTGAAGCTGCAGAGCAAGCCCTTCCTTGAGTCTGCGGTTCCCTCATAGCCAGGCATCCACCAACCGTCTCCATGAGGGAGGTGGGAACCAGGCTGCCCCCAGGAATCAAGGGACCCTAGAGGGTCAGATTTGGACAGAGCTGGCCTGATCAGGGAACCCAAAGGTAGAGAAAGAGCTGAGCACAGGCCCCGTAGCTCACCCCTCCCATGAAGAAAGAGTTGGGGGATCCTGGGGTAGGGAACACTTAAGAATGAGCTAATGGCTGGGGTGTGAGCTGAGTCCTGATCCAAAATGAGAAACAAAATCCACAATTAGGGGACGCCTGGGAGGCTCAGTTGGTTAAGCCTCTGCCTTCAGCTCGGGTCATGATCCCAGGGTCCTGGGATCGAGTTCCGCATCGGGCTCTTTGCTTGGCGGGGAGCCTGCTTCTCTCTCTGCCTCTGCCTGCCATTCTGCCTGCTTGTGCACTCTCTCTCTCTGAAAAATAAATAAAATCTTTAAAAAAAAAAATCCACAATTAGTTGGATACATTTACTGAACTTGGGACAGGACACAAATAACTGTTATTTTTCTGAACTAGAAACTAAGCTAGTGTGTTATTTATTTGCATCCTGTCCGCACCTAACAGGACAGTTTAGCAGTCTGTTCGGGCAGTGGGCTTGGCTCAGCTAGAATGTCACCACCTTCCCCAAGTTGACCGCTTAGCCCTCCTGGTTGAGTGGATTGTGGGTCTGGAGGAGGCCACGACCAGGGCAGAGCCCTGGGCCCTTCCCGAGGATGCTGGGGGAGGCCCTGTCTGGATCTAGTGGACTGGGGGTGGTGGAGTGGGGGGCGTCTGATCCTGGCACCTCTGGCCCAGGGCACTGCAGAAGCTACCTGGAGGGAGAGCTGAGTCAGCACTGTGGGAAACCCACGGTCAGCAGCAGGACAGAATCCAGTGCCTGCATCCCTGCTTTGTGCACTCACAGGTCACCCTGGACGTTGTGCACCCCAGGAGAGCTGGGGAGGCCGCCAACACATTCTGCAGCCAGTGCGGTGCTGCTCCTGAGCAATGTGGTAGAGAGAGAAGCCTCCAGGCAGTCAAGTGCTTTCAGCACACCCTGAGTCCTGGGATTCTAGCTCCTGGTCTCCTTCTTTTATCTAGGACTTGGTCTAGCTACTTAATCCTTCCTGCTTTGGTTTGCTTCTCTGTAGAATGGGGTAACCATCCTCCCCGCTAGATCCAGAGTCTTTGAGGGTGGAGGCTGGTCCCATGGTGGGTCTGTGACCCGGGCATCTGCACGTAGTAGACATCTAATGTTAAGGGAGTTGGAGTGTGAGGCTCCAGTGCAGAAGCAATGGTGAATGTTTTGCATAGTACCTCATATAGTGTGGCAAGGTAGAAAGCTTGGGTTCATATCTCAGCTCTGCTCCTCTCAAGCCCTTGACCTTGGGCCAGTTACTTATCCCCTCTGAGCCTCGGCTTTCCTATTTGTGAGGATTAAATGGGAGAACGGTGTCTCCATTTGATACCAAGGACACTGAAAGTTGGGATGCCAGCTCATGGACCCAGCTCTATTCTGGGGTGGGGGTGCTGAGGTGCCTTGGGTGGGTGTGGGTGTTTGACTGTGCCTTGGCACTTTGTGTGTGTCTTGTTGGGCCATCCTGGCCAAGTCTAGGCCAACCTTGCCCCATGGGTGGTGCAGAAGTCCAGCCCAGCTTGGAATGGTGGGTCTGAGGCCTCCAAGGAGGAAGGAAGGAAGGAGGCATTGCCTGGAGAGGGCCTCATGAGGGCAGGGGTGGGACGCCGGGGGACAACGTGGACACCCCCCTTTATTTACCACTCTTTAAGTTCTCCCACTCTGATTTCCTCTCCCTGTAGGCAACAGAATCCTTTCCAGCGTTTAGATGATCCAGAAGTGTCCAGAGCTGTAGCAGGGGAAGGCCAGGGGCCGACCTTCAGAATCTGGGATCGGGTGTCCATCCCTAGGCCTTGCTCTACTTGGATCTTTCCTGTGTGCCTTCTTGGGCACATTCCCATGATTTAAAAACATTTTTTTTTTTTTTTAAAAGGATTCGTAACTCTGTCTGGCTGTTCAACTTACCCTCCGTGTTGAATTGTGTTTCTTCTGGTAAGGAGAGCCCCAGGGGAGGAGGGGGAAGTGGGCATGAACCCCTCTCCAACAGGCATAGAGGGTGTTCTGGTGTTGGCTGTGGTTTTGTGTGTGTGTGTGGGGGTGTTTCTGCCACACCTCCCTGTCCTCACTGTCTCAGCCCTTCTGGAACCTTGGTGGGAGCCTAGATGTGTTGAGTGGAGGGATGTGGGCCAGATCCTGGGGTCCCTCCCTAGTTGATGAGACAGGGACTCCAGGGTTGGTGGTCCGCATGAGCCCTGGGAAGCCGAGATGGATAGGCCTTTCATGCTCACTTGGTCCTTACTTCCCTCCTTTGAGTATAGAGGTAGGACTCTGAGACCTGGAAAGTGATGACGTGCCCAGGCCTCTGGTGGGCCCCACATCATTCCCCCAGCTGTCCCTAGCAACAGGGAGGCCTCCAGGGCTCTGCTCCTGTGCACTGACCTCCTGTGTCTGCTGGGGCTTGGGGGGATGGTGCCTTCCCCTTCGGCCTGCCCATTGCCCACCCTATTTTTCTAACCTCCCCCAAGAAGCACAGAAAAACAGGATGCAGGATCAGCAGAAGGAAGCCTGCAAAAGCCCCTGAATATTCATTCCATTTCCCAGGGGCAGGGGCAGCCATGTGATGTCCCCCAGTCTGTTGATGGTCCCTCTTGCTTCCCTGACCCCAGCTTTCACTCTCGACCTGATTACCGGTTTACCAAGTGGTCAAACACCCCTTCCCCTTGGATTCCTTCCCAAATTCCCCCGTGCCTCCTCTATTGAAATGCAGTGGAACTAGTCCTCGTCTGCTGGGGGCACTGAACCAGCCAGTCCTCACCCACTGATTCCCCATCTGTGAAGTTGGGGGTCCCTGTGGTGCTCTCACAGGTACTGGGGATTTGTGGACAGTCCAGGGCTGAGGCAGGGAAGTCTCGAGCACAGCTTTTGGGCTGATAAAGGCCTGGGAGTGAGCACAGGGGCCGGGGTGAGTCTCCCCCTCCCCACTGACTCCTGGGCCACGTGTGAGTTGTCTGCACTTTGGTGGGCTGACTGGGTGCGAGTTATTTAAAAGTGATCGTGGGCATTGCTCCTTTGAATAACAAAAATAACAACAAGAACCAAAATAGTAGCAATAATGTGTTTGGAAAAATGTCACATATCTTATCTCCATTAAGTACTGTTTAATAGTTAAAATTTCACAGAGAACATGGAGGATTCCGGTTGGTGAAATAAATGAATGACCTGTTTGCATATTTAGGTCGAGCTTCTCTGATAGAAACAGACATATGCGAAGGGCTCAGGCCATCCGGAGGGGCAAGTGAGTCCCTGTGGCTGCGGTGGAGTCAGGGAAGCCTGCCTGGAAGAGGTGATGTGAAAGGCCAACAATGGGCTGGCATCATAAGGAAGCAGGGTCTCCTTGTGGAGTTTGTGGGTGCCCAGGGCTGAACTTTCTTGGCTCCAGTCCACGTGGGTACTTCACCCTCTCTTCCCCTGGCTCTGGGTTTGTATTCTGCTGAGCTGTGGGCTGGGCCCATGCTTGGTTGCTCTTGCACACAGGCTGTTCCCCCACTGAGCTAAGGCAGCAGCTGATGAGGGGTCTGTGGGAGGCGGTGCCCTGGAGGGCCAGATTCCCCCCTCTGTCCATGGCCCAAGTCCTAGAGTCTGGGGCTGAGAATAGCACTCACACTTGCATGGAGGGGACAGATGGGGTGGGTGATGGCTCTGGGGGTGGCTGTGCTGACATCTCTCAACAGGTGGTATGGGGTGCTGAGCCAAGGGTGGGGTCGTTCCTGCCCTCTGCAGGCCCCACCCAGCATGGCAGGAGGCCCTGTGTCAATCAGACTGGGTGGCTGTGGGTCTTCTCTGGACCTCTTTGTGGAGTGGGCTGTCTCCCAGGCTCCATGCCAGGAATGTCAAGCGCATTAGGGCTGCTAGTGGGGGCTGCCACTGGTCATAGCTGATGTTTAGTTTCCATGGGATCTACCATTTTGCCCTCTTATTGCCAAAGAGGGGCAGGGTAAGGGGGTGGCTTGCAGGGCCTCTGCAGAGCTGTGGGGCGGAGGAGGCTGCTGAGGGGAGGTGGGGTGCATTAGTGTTTGCTGTCCACCAGGAGTGTCGTGCTTAAGCCTGCGTGAGTCACGGGGAGCAGGTGCGCTTGGCGGCAGGCACCATGGAAGGCATGTGTGGATGGTGGGGGGTGGGGTGGGGGGTGGGAGGGGGGAAGGGTGGGGACTAGGTGGGAGAGGCTGCTTGAACTTTCTGACTTGGGTATAAGGAATCCCAGGTCAAGTTATGGGCGAAGGAATAGAAAGGAAATCAGCTACCACTTTGGGCTGGGCCCTCTTATCTACTCAGCCAAACTTAATCCTCCCTTGTCTTGCTCGGTGTTTACTGATGAGGCTCAGGGCTCAGAAAGGTGTACTCCCTGCCCAGGGTTGCATGGCCTGGGCCTGCTCCCTGAATCTTCTGCTGTGGGGCTACTCACACCAGAAGAAGTTCTGAGCGGGAGGTGTTCCTCCCTCTCTCCCCTTCCCCTGTCCAGACTAGACACTCTGAGCTGGACGTCCCAGAACAGGAGTGACTGAGGCGGGGAGTAGACAGGGAATGGGGGGTTCAGGAGCCCGATGGTGGGTTCTGCCCTGGCTGCCCTGGGGTCCTGGCTGTTGTGTCACTACCGCCCTGCCCTCCCCGACATCTCTGGGCACCTCAGACTCACCATGTCCCTATCTTGGGTAATGACTACTCCTTCCCTTTGTCGCTCAGACCCTGGAGTCGCCTTCACTTCTCTCTGTCATCCCATATTCAGCCACTGCTCACATTTCCTGCCTTTGCCAAACCTGGGATTTCCTGCCTTTGGCTCCATCTGGGTCATTGAGGACACCTTTTAAATGGGCTCCCTGCTTCACCCTGCTCTTGGGTCTGTCCCCAACAGCAGCCTAAGTGTTCTAGCACTGTGGGTCAGAGCAGAGCTCCCCAGGGCTTCCTATTTCCATGCAGAGCTTCAAAGCAGGGGCCCCCAGCTAAGGCCCTGTGGTCGGCCCTGGCTGCTAGGGTAGTTTGTGCAGTGGTGAGAACACGTGGCCTCTGGAACCAGGCTTGGGGTTTGGATTCCAGCCACCCTGCTGACTGGCTCTGTGACCCTGGGGAGATTTTAAAGCTCTGCCTCAGTTCCTTCATCTGCAAAGTGGGGGATCCTACTACTATTCCCTCGTGAGGATTCCGGGAGATTGAGAGGTAAATTGTGTGGAGTGCTCAGCATGGCGCTTTAGGACTTCTTCCTCCTTCACCCCCCTCTTACCTTCCCTTTGCACTGACCTTGCTCTTCCCACCTCAGGGCCTTTGCACTTGTTTGTACTCTGTGTGGCCCGCTCTGTCTCCTTCATCAGGTCTCCACTGTCACTTCCCTGAGCCACTTCCTAAGAACAGCACCTCCCTTGCCTCACTCTTTCTGTGCACTGCTGTGTTTTTGTTTAGAGACTTGTATTATCACCAGTCATACCTTCTCTCAAGTGTTAGCTCAGGGATCTTGCTCTGCTCCCTCCAGAACAGAGCCAGGGAGGCTGGGGGAGGGGATCCAAGATGAGCCCCCGCCATAGCTCTCCCAGCCCAGGAGGCCACATCCCGGAGTCCAGGAGTAGGGACTGCTCATCGTGGACTGTATGTGAGGGTCAAAGCCCAGTGGGAGCTCCTGAGAAGAGAGCAGCTTGAGCCCTCCTGGAAAGTTGGTAAAAAGTTCCTTTCTCCTCCTGGAGCGTGGATGGGAGGAGTGGAGGGCTCTTTGGGGAGGTCTGGACAGTGGGTGGTTTCTGATTGTGGAAGGGGGTCGCCTGCCTCCATCTGGGTGGTTCTGGCCCTTCTAGAAGAACTGTTCACGTGGAAGCCCGATTCTGCTATTGACTAGGGATGGGCTCAACCTGGTGGGTGGTCCCTGAGGGGAGGGGAGCCTGTCCCCAGCCAGGGCCCCTCCAGCACTCCCTTGGGGCTCCAGTGCTTCTTTTAGCCTAAACTTCCTTTCGCCTGACTTCGCCCTGAGATCCTGGGCTTTGAGCCCCAGTCTTCTCATCTGTGGAACACCTCCCTCTTCTCACAGATGTGGGGTACTCCTGTAAACCTTTTAGATGCCTTTGGATGAGTGACTGCTGCTGTTTTATGTCTTCCACCTCAACTACCCCAGCTCAGCTGGGCCCTTCTGGGCTCTCCTTAACCCCTTCCCCATCCTGACGTGGGCCCCTGCTGCCTCTGCTCCCCTGTGCTCTGTTGTGGGCTGTTCCTGTCTCCCTGCCCCATTGCACCCTAGCTTCCCCTGGGCTCTGGGTGGCCCTACTCTGGCCACTGGCCATAGGCTTATCTGCTGAACAGGCTGGAATTTCCCCTCCCAGGAGAGAGGGGAGGGGGGTGGCTTTCGGCTGCCAGCACCTGGAGAGGGAGCCTTTCCTTCCATCTGGAGAGGTGGGTATGGAGGAAGAGCAGACCCCAGCCCCCCACCTGTCTCAGGGGTTAGGCTCCAGCCCTGGGACTGAAGGACTGATGGACAGACAACTCACATGGGCCATGGAGCTCTCTGCACTCTGGCTTTTGACCAACCAGTCACATTTCAAGGCATTGTGGTGGGGCTGATATCCATGAGGGCAAAGTGTTTATATATTCAGTTAGGGATGTAAAAGAGAGAACCAAACATCACTCTTCACTCTCACCAGTATTCTGTAAAGGAAAGGGAAAATTACTAAAAGAGGAAGGAGGTCATTTTAGAGTGACCATCTCCCAAGCAAGGCCAGTTGGCTTCCTCAGCCAGTCACTCTTTGTAGACTGGTGTCAGGGAACAGTGACTTCCAGAACATGAGGACTTGTTAAAAAAACAGATCACCAAGCGGAGATGAGGGGAGGAGCTTCCTGGGTTGGGGGAGGGGAAGGGGTGTGCCTAGCCCAGCCCCACCTCGGTGGGCCAGTGGGAACCTGGAAATGTTTTTCTAGTTTTGTATTTCATGGCAAAAATCTTTGCAAACTTTGCATTCTGCTACACAATCTGTCTGTGTTGGTTATATCACAAAAGTGCCTTTTTTCTTCTTTTTTTTTTTTAAATAAAGGGTGAGAGTTGGGGACAGAGGGAATAGAAGAGAGAAAATACTGAGCAGGCTCAATGCCTGGCCTAGTGTAGAGCTTGATCTCACAACCCTGCGATCAGGATTTAAGCCAAAATCAAGAGTCAGATGCTTAACCAACTGAGCCACCCAGGTGCTCCTTCAAAAGTGCTTTCTTTGCCAGTTAAATCTCTGGAATGCAGCAAGATGGAGTAGCAGCAAGATGAATCTTCTGTAGTAAACCCTAAGTGTGCTGCCTGTGACTGTTGGGCCCCTGGGCAGTCCTCACTTGAGAATTACAAGTTGAATTTGGGCTTTGAAATCCATTGGGTCTGGGGCCTGGCTCTGCCGCTTATCAGCGAAGTGACCTCTCTGAGCCTCAGTTCCTTCATCTGTAAAATGAGATGACAGTCCCCACCTCAGGATGTCTGGTAAGCCCAATGAAAGTGGGTGTCAGAGGTGATGGGCCTCCCTCAAGGTGGGTCCTTGGACCCCGCTTGCTGGGGTCACGCCTTGTAGTGTGATCTTTGTGGAGCTCAGGAGAAGGGTCGTTGCAGTGCCCACAGCTGGAGCCTGCAGGGAGCCCCGCTGGGCTGGGATCTGATGGTGAGGGGACCCCTCTGGAGTGGGAGGTGGGGTGGCATCACTTTTCCCCTGGGAGGAAGGCAGGATGCCAGATTCCAGTCCTCAGAGCCAGCCTCCCTTGTCACCACCTTGCAGCCAGCCTGGGGAAATGGAGGTCCTAGAATGGGGGTGCAGTGAGACCAAGAGAAGGGACTAGGACCCCTTGGCCGGGCTTGTCTTTTGGGGGCAGAAATGTGTGCGTGTGCTTGAGTGTGTGTGTGTGTGTGTGTTTGGGGTGGGGAGAAGGAGCTGGAGTCTGGAGAGTGTCTTTCCTCCCTGAGACCCACCTGCCTGGAGCTGCTGGGCCCTTCCCTGGCCTAGAGCCCAGCTCTTGTGCTCTCTGGGCTACTGCTGGTTTCCCTTTCTCTGGTTTTCTCTCCATTTCCCCTTCCTCATTCTGGGTTCTCCTTACACAGCGTCTCCTGGTCTCTCCTCTGCTTCTTTCCTGGCTCTGTGGCCTCCTTGTGGTTCCTGCTGCCTTCCTGCTGTGCCTGGGGGCGACTGAAGGGCCCCATCAGGAAGTGTGTGTGAGCGTGTGTGCGCAGCTGTGTGGGCGATCATCAGCACGTGAACACGAGGGTAGTGGGTGTGCCTGCTGCGTGTGCATGGGAGCCTGCGAGTGTGCAGCCGGGTGCTGCGTGGGGGGCCTCGGTGTTGGGGAGCATTCTCCTCCCGGGGATGGAATCCTGCTCCTGGCTCTTGCCCAAGGCTCGTGTTTCAACATTTATCTTTCTTCAAAAGTCTCTGAGCCTCTGGGAAGTTGTAAGAGAAAGCCTGATGTGTGGCCAGCCTGGGGCTGCAGGAGGGCTAAGGAGTTTTATTGGCCAGGGACACTCTGCCGTGTGTTGGATTTGCTTTCTGAGACCCTGGGCTCTGCTCCCAGGGAGGAGCCTCAGATTTTTTCCCTACTGCTGGTCGCAGCGGGGCTGGAGTGGGGCCAGACTCCTTCCCAGACAGGTCAGGCCCCTCATTCTCCCCCCTCTCCTTGGCACACCCCAAAGGCACAGCAGCAGGCCTGGGGCTGCTCAGTGGCTAACTGGTCGCTGGGAGACTCCCCCAGACTTTGGGGGAAGCACAGCTGCTTGCTCTGAAGGCAAAGCTGACTGCCTGCTCTGTGAGTGAGTTCATGGGGCTCTCTGGAAGGAGGGGGCAGACTTTGCTGGGGCTGGAGGCTAGAAGGGAAGATGCAGCTACTTCCTTGTGCCTAAGAGAAAGGACCCAGGAGTCAGGAGCCCTGGCTCTAGCCTTGGCCAGGCACCAGGCTACCTCGGCACTCTTTGCCTCTGTGTTCTTTCTCATTAAGTGAGAATGCCAGGTGCCCACTTTGGAAGAAGGGGCCAGGGAAGGAGGGCAGCATAGCAGGGTTCAGCAAGGCTGGTGGGGTATACCGAGGCCAGATTCACCTGTCGGAGCTGATTGCCTCTGCCATCACACCCCCCTCCCTGACTCAGTCACTGGCCAGAGAAGCCTATGGACTGTGTGGCCTCAGCGGGGACACAATGATGGACCCAGAGGTCTAGGTCATTTGCCACAGCAGATGAGATCTGAGCCACACTTGTTCACGGCCACCGAAAAGCCACAGAGTCCTGGCTTTGCTTTTTCTTAGCCATGTGGCCTTATTACTTAATGTCTCAGCCTTACTTTTCTTATCTCTAAAGTTGGGGGTAAGGATATGTAGCTCAGGAAATGGCCTCAAGATTAAATGAGATACTCAGGAGCAAGGATACCCAATAGCAATGAACACACCTGCCTCTGAAGACAACCAGGGCTCCTTGGAGAAATGGCTCATCCTGGAGTCATCTGCAGTGTGTCAGTGAGGCATATGCAAAGTGCTTGGCGTGGGGGCCTACCTCCTTCCTCTCCTATGCTCTCTTGTGGGTGCTGCTGGGGTCCTGCCCAGATCCTGGGTTGCCCGAGGGTCTCAGAGGAGCATGGCCACAGCTCACACCACCAGTGTCAGAGTCCGTCACGTGGGTCGAGGAGCAGGAGGAACAGGGGGCTGTCTCTGTAGGGCCACAGAGCTCCCCAGCCTTGCCTGGCCCACCCCTGCTGTGTGTGGCAGAGGTGGTGCAGAAGGAGGCAGCCAGAGCTGACCACAGAGAGAAAGCCCTGGGGTGACAGGGAGTGAGCCAGAAGCCCAGAGGCCCCTGGGGAGAGGGGGCAGAGTATGCCAAACTGGCATGTTTGCCTGGGGAGGGGGCAGCTGTGGCTTTTCCCCTCTTGGAGTGTCTTCTTCAGAACAGGGCCCGGCTGTGTGTGCTGAGTGCTCTGTGGGAAAATCTGGCCTTATACCTGCCTGCCCCTCTGTGTGTCGGTCTGTGAGTCCTGCCTGTTTGGGAGCCTCTGTGCGAGGTGTGAGGACGTGCATCCTGTTGCTGTGGTCCCCCGGGACCGCAAGCTCTCCTGAGAGGAAGCAGTGAGGTGGTGACGCCCAGCCCCCCCGGGTACAGCTCACTTCTCCACCAACCCTGACAGAGGCAGCCACCGGGCAGGCGCCAGGAGGAGATGATGAGGAAGGTGAAAGTCTGGCGGGGTCTCAGCAGCTGGGTGGTGGGTCCTTGGAGGAAAGCTGGATGAGGCCTCTCCCCACTGTGTGTGTGTGGGGGGGGGTTGGGGTTCTGGGGACACTGGGGTAAGGTGTGGGTGGGTCCCCATTTTGGCTGGCTCTGTGAGATGCCTCTGCAGCAGCCATGACAAGGTGTGCCGTAGATGCTGGTGGGGCCCCCTAGCTTTTCTTTATGGCCCAGAGCCTGGGGACCAGGGCTGATTGGGAACATGGGCCCTGCCTCCCTGGGGTTTCCCTCCTAGGCCCCTGGACTTGGTCCTTCTCTCTAGCCTTATTCTTGCCATTCAGATGTGAATGTATGTCCCCTCAGTGCAGGAGAACTCAGTCCCTCTCTGGAGAAAGGAGGGCTTAGAGCCCCTGGGAGGGGACTGTTCTGACTTCGGGGCTCCAAGCAGAGCCACCCACCATCAGCCCAGGGGGTGAGGGCCCGTGGACATGATCACCCACACTGTGTCTGCTGGGCTGGAGTGGCTTGTGCCCGGTGAGGCTTAGGGGGTGCCCCTCCTCAAGTTTTGGGAGCCGGGAGCAGCAGAGAAGCTCAGCGCTTACTCCCAACTGTAAGACCTTAGGCTGTGTGTCCTGGCTGGTCTGTACCCCCCTGCCATCTGTCACACGGAGGTGACGACACTCGATCATAGGAGGGGGTGCTTGGTGACTCTACTGTGCTTTGCTCGGCGCTCGGTGAGCAAGTAAGTGATCAACTGCTCCTAGTTCAAACTAGCCTGGCCCCCAGGGGCTTTCCTGTTCTTCTGGGGTTGGTGGTCATGCAAGCATGGCTGTGCAGAGACACAGGTGTCTTGTCCCAGGGGCCATTTGCTGGCTGGGAGGAGGAGAGGTGAGGGTTTGGCAGGACGCCCCATGCTGGCTGTGGGAGTGGGCTGCTCTGGGCTGTGAGAAAGGTCAAAGCATAGAGGCTGGGGGAGGGGCACCTCCTTTCTCCAAAGCTCCCCCTGAGCCCTGGTGGGCCTCCTCCGCTGCTCAGAAAGGGGCTGCTGGCCCTGGGTCATGGCCCAGGCTCGGTGAGGTGGGAGTGTGGATGCTCTCAGAAGGAGATTTGTTTCTGCCGCCAGGTGCTCGTCTCTGCCCTGCTGTGCACGGTCCCTTTGGGGGCACATGGGCTCCACTGCTCTTTGGCTGGGGTGAGGACATGCTGAGAAGTGGTGGCCCTGATGAGGCTTTCTGGACTGCTGGCCTTTGGGCTGTTGAACCGTCTCTACTCCCTCCCCCTGGGCTAACACCGAGGTGTGGCAGGGCCTGTGCACCTGTCCTCTGTCCCATAGTCAGAAAGGCTCCCCTTTTATTTTATTGCAAAGGCAGACATAGTGTGAAAGCGTGTGACATAGTGTGTGACAAGTGTGAAAGTGTGACGCCAGAGTGTCTGGGGCTCTCCCCCTACATTACCCTCGGCAGACAGTGGAAATCCTGCCTCTCTGCCACCAGGCCATCCTGCCCACCGACTCCTGCTCATCCCTTGTAACCACCTTGGTTGTCCCACATTCCCTGAGCCCCTGGGAGCAGGCCCCCTCTGGACACCCAGGGTCCCCTTGCTGCTCTCAGTGGTCTGCGTGTGAGCTTGGCACAAGAGCTGAGGGGCCCCACTAACCGCGTGCTGATGGAGCGCCGGTGCTGCTGAGGCCCACGGCCACGGTCGGGAAGGAACTGGCCGTGGTCATGGTCTGGGGCTCGCCAGCAGCTGATCAGAAAGGCCTCTTACCCAGTGGCTGGGCTGTGGTAGGAGTTCCAGTTACAGCGGTTGGAAAAAAAATGGAAGCTGGTAGCGGGAGTTTGTGGGATTTTACTGGACCGAGTTTTGTCGTGGTTTCTCTTTCGAGGCAGGCATGCCCAGCTTGTTTTTAGCCAGTCCAGCAGCGCCTTGAGGTCGGGGACCCAGGCTGCGGGTCCTTTCTTCTGGCATCGGTTAAATGGGTGTGGGCGCAGTGAGGATCAATAAGGCCAAGGCCCGCCCGCACTCACCGGGCGTTTTCTCAAGCCTTGGCCACAGAGGTGAAGCTGCTAGCCTGAGGTCGTGCAGAGCGGGGAGCCGGGCCCACCTTCCCCTGCTGACCACTCCTCTGCACCCTGGCTCTTCAGGCCTGGGACCCCCTGGCTCTGGCCCATGTCGCCCTAGACCAGACTTCAGACTGATGGAAGTGCCTCCTCTAACCCTAGTTCTAAGGGTGGCCTTCAGCTTTCTGTCGGCGTGTCAGGCTGCCTATTTTACACAGCCTTCCCTTTTGCATAAGAGGATACTTCGCCTGAGAGATGGGATGTTTTGTTCAAGGTCTTGACTCTGTCCTCAAAGCTCACGGCTTAGATTAGCCAGCAGCTGCCAAGAGCAAGTTGTGTGTCTGCCCTGTCCCCAGCCCTCTGCAGGAGCTGGGGTCGTGGAAAGGACTGGACACCGTCTCTGACCTCAGACTGTTCATGGGCTGGGACAGAGCCAGAGGCAGACACCTGGGCACATGGCACAGCCATGAGGGGAGTAGGTCCCTGGCCCTAAGTGTTCCAGGAGGTGTTGGGAAGAGAGGGGGCGGGGGCAGCTTCACGGAGGAGTCATCTGAGCCAAGTTTTGAAGGATGGATAGGAGTTCACTATCCATCTTGGAGGAAGGTTGGTGTCAGGCCTGGCCCCCCGTTGTGTGAAAGCAGCTCTGAAGGCCCAGTAAGAGACTGTGGTTATACTCAAGTGTGCTACCCACAGAGATACACTTTACAGACACGAGCCTTAAGGTGGGTGCTAATGTTCTCTTTATTTCCCAGACAATGCCCTCGAGGCTCAGAGAAAGTCCCTTTCTCAGTGGCCTTCTCACCGCCTGGCCTGCTCGCTGTGGCTGGCCTGAAGACCTGTCTGGTGCAACCTACATCCCGGCTGGGGAGCTGGGGCCAGGTGTGCATGTATGTGTGAGGTTCTGGGGGCTTGGGGCCCTCGGGCGCTCTGGTGGCAGGACTGGGACTAGGGACCTTTGGCCGACTGAGTACATCTCCATAGGGAGAAGAGAGATAGGGATTGGACAGGGCCGCATTCCCAGTCCTCCTGTTTTGAGGGCCGACCTGGCCCTGACCCTGCTTCCTGGGAGCTTCAGTGCTCACTTCAGTGACCTCTTTTGACTTCTGGAAGTTCTTTCCCACCTGGTGTTCCATTTCTGTCTTTGGAGGTGGTGGGGCCAAGGGGCTGGTGTCTGATGGGGGGTGAGTCACCCACTCAAGCTCCGTGCAGAGAGGGCCAGGCGCTTCCACATCTCCACCCCATTTCCATGGGACCATCTGGGTATGGTTGCCAAGGGGGAGGTGGCGGGAGCCCGTGGCTGGTGGGAAGTGCTGATTTTCTTGCTCATGGTTGTTTTGTTTTGCTTTTTGCCTCTCACCTCAGTGTCGGCCTTTGGCCTACAGCTGCACTTGCCCAATAAACTGTGTTGTGACCAATACAGCACAAAGTTGCTGGCGGCCTGCTCTCCCATGCCTATTCCTGCTCCTCCTGCTGCCCATATCCTCCCTCACCATCCTCTGTGGCTTCTGGTCACCTCAAGCTATTTGAAATTCTCTGGTAACATACCTTACATCTCTCTGGTCTCCCTGCCTTTGCTGCATGCTCGCTCCCTGCCATCTGAGCCGCTGCCACTTCCCCCAGGAAGCCTTCTCTGATTGTCCAGGCTATATGGCTATCTACCCCAGGCTCCTGCAGTGCCACATGCTGCCCTTTCTCTGGCTGGATCCATGTCTTATTAGCATCTGCCCCCACAGCAGAGGTGCCCATGGCTGTGCACAGAGCAGGCGCTTGGTGATGTGCTAAATGTACACGCCGAGAGAAGGTCTGAGAGCCGATGGGCCTGGCTGTAGCCCCCAAGCCTGCTGGAGATGGGGCAGCATGGCAGCCTGGGTCATCCTGCAGCCAGTCAGGGCTGGGAAGGGTCCAGGCTCTGTTCTGGGACAGGGCATCCCTTGGTCCAGGCTGCCGTTTTTCCCTCCGCCTGCCACCCCTACCCACTGCCACCTTTCCTTCTCTCTCTTTCTTTCTTTCTCTTTCTTTCTTTCTTTCTTTCTTTCTTTCTTTCTTTCTTTCTTTCTTTCTTTCTTTCTTTCTCTTTCTCTTTCTTTCTTTCTTTCTTTCTTTCTTTCTTTCTTTCTTCTTTCTTTTTTTTTAAAGATTTTATTTATTTATTTGAGAAAGAGAGAGAGAGTGAACAGCGGGGAGCGGGGGAGGGAGAGGGAGAAGCAGACTTCCTACTGAGCAGGGAGCCGGGTGCCGGGCTGGATCCCAGGACCCTGGGATAACCTGAGCTGAAGGCAGACACTTAACTGACTGAGCCGCCCAGGCTCTCTTCTCCTTCTTTCTGGGCTTTGGCCACTGCCTCTGCTGAGCATCTCAGTGTTGTCCTTCTGCTTCCTGTGGCGGAAGTGAATGGGGAGTGGTGAATGGGGGTCTCTGTCTCCATTTTGGTCTCTGCTGCCCTCTCTTCCTGAAAACCCACCCCATCTCTGCCTCAGCTTCTCCTTTCTGCAGCCTTTCTGCCCTCTTTCTCTTTCCCTGCCCTCTCCTCCCCTGTTGCCCTTACCCCTTCTTCCCTCCACCCCTCTATCTCTCTCATGATACTTCCTCTAAGGCTCCTGATCCAGCTCCTTCTTTTTCTAGGTCTTTCCCCCTTTTCTGGTCTTGGGTCTCTCTGCCTCTACCCAGCTCTCTCTCCACATCTGCCCTCCCCTCCTGCTCTCCCCACACAGCTGAGAAAGCACAGTTGTGACTCATCAGAAGAGTCTGCCTCTGAGATGTCTAGTTGGGAGTAGAGCCGGTGGCTGTGAGCTGTATGTGTGTGCGCGTGTGTGTGCGCGCGTGTGTGAATGTAGGTGTGTTAGTGTGAATGTGAGTGCCACGAATGGGCCCAGGATGGCCTGCTGGGTTGTAGAGAAGGGAGCAGGGTGGCTAGAGCAGGTCACATTGGAAAATCTAGTCAGAATGCGAGCTGGCTCCTAGTGATACAAACAGCCTGACCCCTGGCCACCCCTCGCTGCCCTCCGTGTCCTGGGGTGGCCACCTCCCAGCTCAGGGCTGCTCTGCTCCTCCCTCTGGTATTCAAGAGTCTTGGGACCAGGAAATGGAGTCATGTGGGGAGGTGTGGCTGCCCTTACCTGGCCCTTCTTGTGCTTAGCTCACTTTTTAGCCACCAGGATTGGATGGAACCCCCAGGGGTGCAGTGTGAGATAGCAAGGAGGGGTGCCTGACCCCTCAAGCTGTCTTTAAGGGTGTCCCCCTCCTCCTGGTTTCAGTCATTCCAGCAAGCCTGACCTAAGCTCCTCCTCTTGGCCGATAGAGGATGAGGAGGTCTCAAGACTTGATGGACTGAGTTGCTTTTGGGGATCACAGCGCATGAGACCTTCTGACGGTCCCAGTGCCCTGGGCTGTGTGATGCTGGCTCTGGGCCTCCAGGACGTTGGCTGGGGCGGGAAGCCATCTGTGGTGTTGGTGATTGGGCGTTTTTGGTTTGGCCACCCTCTTTCTTATGGCAACTCTTTCTCCTGCTGCCTTGGCAGGTCCTCCAGAAACTGGGAAAGGCGGATGAGACAAAGGATGAGCAGTTTGAACAGTGTGTCCAGAATTTCAACAAGCAGCTGGTGAGTGTGGGTGACCTTTGGCCTTAGGGAGTGTGTGCAAAGTAGAAGTGAGGCTGCCAGGTAAAAAATGTCAAGAGCTGAGTTTGTGGCGTGAGAGAGCTGGGAGAAGGGGCCAGTGTGGGCAAGATCATGGAAGACTTCCTGGAAGAGGGAATACTGGCTTAGGGTGTGGACCAAGGGAAATAGGAGGGAGGGCTGGGGGGTATACTGTAGGTCTTTGATAAGGCATATGGGGTGGATTGGTGGGGGGGGGGTAGGAGGGTTTGGGTTGGAGCGGGTAGTAGATTTTGGCCAAACTCTGGAAAACCTTGAATGTCAAGGCAAGTGGGAGCTAAAGAAGCTTCTTGTGAGGAGAGTGGCATTTGCAGAATTTACTGTGGGAACAGAGCAGACAGGATCTGATCGAAGCACTTGCTGAGCATGGCCTCTGGATGCCTCCCAGCAGCCCTGTAAGGTATCTAGTATCATCATTCCCCTTTTATAGATGAAGCAGTTGAGGCTGAGAGAAGTTGGGTAATTTTTCCCAGGGCCATCCTGCTTTGGGAGTGGATTTAGAGCCATATTTGTTTGGTTCCAAAGACTGCAATGGCCCCTTACCAGCTCCTTTAGATAGTTAAGAGACCAGTGACAGGAGGGGCTGAATCAGGTGGGCAGTTTGGGGGCAGTGGTTAGATACCAGGGAGGATTTCCTGACTGAAGGACCCTGAATATCTTAACGGGGATGTCCCTGAAAACTTTTCCCTCACATACATCTGCTAAGTCTAAAATTAGCCACTCCCCCCCGCCCCCCCCCATGACCCTGAGATCAAGACCTGAGCTGAGATCAAGAGTCAGATGCTTAACTAGCTGGGCCACTCAGGTGCCCCTAGAATTAGCCACTTCTGTGGCTGTATCTAAAGATATAGAAGAGGGGAATGAGATGACCCTGGTGATTCTGCCCTGTCTGGGAAGGGCCTGCTGGCAGGAAGTAAGGGAGAGCTGGGCCATGGCCCTGTGGCTTCTGCAGACCAGCCCTGAGTGAGTAACAGATGGGGATGGAGGGAAGCAGGGGCACAAGGAATGGGCATGGGGGGTGGGGTCATCGTCTAAGCTCTGCTAGGAAAAGGGCCAAATAGGCCCAGATTTGGGGCTGGGAAGGACCAGGTCTCCCTGCTCCTTGTTCATGCCCGAGGCCTCTGAAAGCACTAAAGGTGCCCACCAATGCCTCTGCAGCTGGAACGGAACCTGGGAGAGGGGCCTTCTTTGGAGAACTTTGACAGTCCACTCACTGGCCAGGAGCTGGGAGCTGGGGAGCATGCTGGGAGAGAGTGGGGGGCATGCTAGGAAAGGGCCAGAGGGCATGCTGGGAGAGGGCTGGGGAGTGTGCTGGGAGAGAGTGGGGGGCATGC
>PISX010022440.1:0-25191 GCA_004024625.1 Mellivora capensis | reverse complement strand
TTGCACAGCAAAGGAAACAGTCAACAAAACAAAGAGGCAACCCAAGGAATGGGAGAAGATATTTGCAAATGACAGTACAGACAAAAGGTTGATATCCCAGATCTATAAAGAACTTCTCAAACTCAACACACACAAAATAGATAATCATATCAAAAAATGGGCAGAAGATATGAACAGACACTTCTCCAATGAAGACATACAAATGGCTATCAGACACATGAAAAAATGTTCATCATCACTAGCCATCAGGGAGACTCAAATTAAAACTACATTGAGATACCACCTCACACCAGTTAGAATGGCCAAAATTAGCAAGACAGGAAGCAACGTGTTGGAGAGGATGTGGAGAAAGGGGAACCCTCTTACATTGTTGGTGGGAATGCAAGTTGGTGCAGCCACTCTGGAGAACAGTGTGGAGATTCCTCAAGAAATTAAAAATAGAGCTTTCCTATGACCCTGCAATTGCACTACTGGGTATTTACCCCAAAGATACAGGTGTGGTGAAAAGAAGGGCCATCTGTACCCCAATGTTTATAGCAGCAATGGCCACGGTCGCCAAACTATGGAAAGAATCAAGATGCCCTTCAACGGACGAATGGATAAAGAAGATGTGGTCCATATATACTATGCAATATTATGCCTCCATCAGAAAGATGAATACCCAGCTTTTGTAGCAACATGGACGGGACTGGAAGAGATTATGCTGAGTGAAATAAGTCAAGCAAAGAGAGTCAATTATCATATGGTTTCACTTATTTGTGGAGCATAACAAATAACATGGAAGACATGGGGAGATGGAGAAGAGAAGGGAGTGGAGGGAAATTGGAGGGGGAGATGAACCATGAGAGACTATGGACTCTGAAAAACAACCTGAGGGTTCTTAAGGGGCATGGGGTGGGAGTTTGGGGGAGCCAGGTGGTGGGTATTGGGGAGGGCACATATTGCATGGAGCACTGGGTGTGGTGCAAAAACTGTGAATTCTGTTACACTGAAAAGAAATTTAAAAAATAAATAAATAAACAAATAAATAAATAAATAAAAGATACTTGTCACTTCAGAGTTTCCAAAGGTTTTGGGAACTATAGACCAGGAAAAAGGGGCACAAGCCAAATGCATATTTCTTATTACGTCACAGTTCATTTATTTGTTTTACAGAAAATCCATGGTGTTAAGGTAAGTTAATGCATATTAAATTCTTTTTAAAAATCAAGTCCTTGAGATGAACTATGAGAGACTATGGACTCTGAAAAACAACCTGAGGGTTCTGAAGGGGTGGGGGGTGGGAGGTTGGGGGAGCCAGGTGGTGGGTATTAGGGAGGGCATGCATTGCATGGAGCACTGAGTGTGTTGTAAAACTATGGATTCTGTTACGCTGAAAAGGAATGAAATAAAAAAATAAATAAAATGAGTCTCTTGTACAGACCAAAAAAAAAAAAAAATTCAAGTCCTTGGGCACCTGGGTGGTTCAGTTGGTTTAGTGGTTAAGTGTCTGCCTTCAGCTCAGGTCATTAATCCAGGGTCCTGGAATCAATCCACCAACAGGCTCCCTGTTCAGCTGGGAACTTGCTTCTCCTGCTCCTCTTTGCACATGCTCTCTGTCACTATCTCTGTCTTTCTCAAATAAATAAATAAAATCTTAAAAAATGTAAAACAAAATAAAAATCAAGGCCTTGACTTAAAAGAGCCTCATGTTAATACACAATGGGTTTAAGCTGGGAGTTGTGCTCACGATTAAGATTCCCTTTACAAGAAACCAAACCTGAACACAGAAGTTGCTGTCACTAAAAGTCACATTGCTAACAGTTTTATGAGTCTTCTGAAAATGATCAAGTTGACTTAGAAGATAAAGATTTGCCAGAGAGATGTTCTTGGCGATGCACAGTTCCTTGTTGAAGTGAGATACAACAGGAAACATGAAAATGCAAAGTTCGTGGGAATATAATTTATTTAATGGACAAAACCATCTTATTTGGTTAAAAGAATGTGCTTCCAGCTAGTAGCTTCCTGTTATATGCTATTACAGAGCAAAGTGTTAGAGTTACCAGACAAACCTCCTAGAAAAGAATAAGTACACTCTTCCAGAATCACTGACATAACCTCAGCTTTAACAGTCCAGATATATGTTTTCTATTCACAATTACAGACTCTCAGAAACACCCATGTACTCCACATCTATGTCTCTGGGAGAAAAAACCTCTTATTAAATTGATTTGCCCTTTGTCACTGTCACAGATATGTTTTCCCTGTTTTGACAGGTAGTTGTAATTCTATTAGCAGCCCATCGACTTCCCTGTGAAATCGATCTGTGTTGGGCTGGCTGGATCTTCTTAAACTGGCTGATTTATTGCTTCTGCATGTTTTTAGAAAAAGAGAGCACGTGCATGCTCACAAGTAAGCTAAAGAGTCAAGGAGCAAGAGAGGAAGGAGAGAAAAACAGTTCTCTGTCACCACAGAGTATAAAGTATCTAAACAATATTTGAAAACAAATCATTTTTAGCCTCACTGTTGGCTGCCTCTGTGACAGGTGAGCTGTGACCTTTTGTCAGCAGCCTAGCTGAGATGTCTGTGATGCCAGCCATATAAATGACTGTCAACTTCCCTTATTAATTTATTTTGCTATCTCATGTATAAACTAGAAGAAATTGCTCACTTTGCATGTCCTCAGTGTCGATCTATCATGTTTACCTAATTTTGATCTTGTACATCACATCTCACAGTAACCAGAAAACAAGTAGCTGCCTCCACGTGCCCCTGTCTCTGCCTGAAATCTTGCCATTGAAAGGAAAGCACTCAAGCCAATTTGCAGGAGATTACAGTTTGCCAGAGGTCAGAGACAGAAATCACCACTGCATTTTGTTTAAAGAACCACATCAGAAATGAAAGAAAGGAAAGAAGAGAAGGGAAAGGAAGGAAGAGGATGGGGCAGGAAGGGAAGGGAAGGGAAAAGAAACTTAATACCCTTGTCTTAAAGTTCCATCCCAAGATTTATAAAGAAATCAAGCAATGCTAAATTAAAATAGAAGGTGTAAGACCAGGCAACCTGAAAATAAGTTGATCTTCCTGGTATTAAAGAAAAAAATTATTGCACAGTTACATTTCATTTCAAACTGAAAATTATTCTAAATATTCTAGTGTTAACTTCATGAACATAAGTATGAATAACATCTCATGAGTACCATTAGTAATTTCATCCTTGAGCAATATAGTGAACAGGCTAATTCTAAGCAGAATTATTACTAGAAAATAAAGTAGGATAATTCCACTTCTGCATCCTTTCTTCTCCATTTATGAATCCCCTATACATTTAGGGGCTTTCAACCGAGACACTCCATTCACTCTTACCTTCCAGGATAACAATGGAGCTTTCTCCATTTTCTTTACCCAAACCTTTTCAGATGGTAAGCCAGCAAAGTGATAAAGTAATGTTTATATAAATGATAAACTAACAAGATTTAGTATATTAACTCTCTCAGATTTTGCATTTTTGCTGGAAATTTTTATAAATACAATTATCAAAAATAGAGACTGATGATGAGAACCCTCAACACCACTGAAGATAGATCAGTGGATGGGGATACTTGTCAGCAGGGGTACCTTTCAACAACCTTCAAATGACATGCTTAGAATGTGCTGTTTCTAAAATGCAAAATATAACTCTTCTGTCCCCAGAGCCCTGTAAACACTGACAGTCCTGTGTTGTGCTATGTTATCAGCTTGGCTAAGCTAAGATACCCTGAAACTTCCAGATTAAGTTGGCCCAAACAGGAATTTGTACAGGACTGGAAGACAGAAATGAAGCAGCAAACTTTACTCTTGAAAGATGGTTACAGTTAGACATTGTAACAAAGAGATGCAGAGCAGCCTGGTGGGTCCCAGCTTATCCTCACTCTCCTCTGCTCCGTAACCAGCTCTTCTTACAAGATGGCCCTGCTGGCCAACAGTGGCCCCAGGCTCAGCTATTGACCCTCAGAGATGGTAACTACACAAAGCAACAGATTCCCAAAGACCTTTCCATGGTCTGACCTCGGCAGCTTGATGAGCTATGCTTCTCAGTTAACTCAACACAGATTTCCTGGCAAGCTCTGACTCATCCATCTTGGCCAGTGCTTCAGGCATAATGGTTAATAACTCCTTCTCAGAACCTCAACTCCCCTTCAGAGCTGTACCTCCCCAGTTCCTCCCACATTTGTGTCAGGTCTAAGCCCTATAAAAAATCTCCTATTCAACTAATACTCATAGTGCCCCTGCTTCCTAACTAAACCTGACTGATACAGTCCCTTGCAGAGGATCTTTATAGAGGCATATCCTATACATGTGAGGCTGTACACATATGCATGATTCACAGCCATAAGGTACTATCTGTTACCAAGTACCATAACCAAACTTAAACCTATATTATATCTGAATCTCTGACTTGTGTTGTGTGAAATGAAATTTATAATTTGTCTTTAAAATTTTTTATTTTATCATTTTTAAAGCTGAGCCTGATTTTCAATATGTGCTCTCTATGCATCAGCTAAATTAAGGAGATTACAGACTCAAGGTTCAAAAACAAAATTACCAATGTAGTGATCATCAACAACCATCTTGAAACCCCAAGCTAAATAGATGGTATTACACCATTTATCCTCTTAAGTAGGGTCCCAGGTCATGAATATTTGCAGTTCCTGATCAATATTAGTCCTAAGTCAGAGGTTGAAATACTTAGATCTCGGGACACAGAGTACGCAAGATAAATACAGATCCCAGAGTGTGTCCTATCTAAAATTTTGTACAAGTTGGGAGGAGGAGTAGGCCAGTTTATTTTGTTTCATTGCGGTAGAACATTTAACATGATATTTATCCTCTCACCAGATTTTTAAGTGTGCAATACAGTATTGTTATCTATAGGTACAATGTTGTACAGAAGATCTCTAGAACTTATTTATCTTACATAACTAAGAAGCACAGGCCACTAAGGTCTGATCGCATCCCCAAGAAATCAGTGTTTAGCTTATGGCCTCCAGGTGTCTTCTTTTTTAAAGATTTTATTTATTTATTTGGCAGAGAGAAAGAGAGCTGAAGAAAGGCTGAAGAGCGGTAGGCAGAGGGAGAAGCAGGCCCCCCACTAAGCAAGGAGCCCAATATGGGACTTGATCCCAGGCCCCCCGGGATCACGACCTGAGCTGAAGGCACATGCTTAACTGACTGAGCCACTCAGGCATTCCTCCAAGTGTCTTGATAACAGAGTTGACTTAAGTTGGAGTCATATATGACATAGCAGAGTTGTTACCCATTTACAATTGCTATTAAAATTTAAAATGACATGCATAGATACTGGTTTCTATTTATTTATTTTAAACTTGGATATGCTTGTAATGAAGAAGGGGCTTGTAAAGGGTAGGAAGGAGACCAGTGCAGTATGAACAATGGGAGATTCACAAAGAAAAGTAGAAAAGTATTCATGCACTGAAGAGCGAAAGATGGAATGGAGGTACATAGAGATAATAAGGAGGGCCTAGAGTTTAGGAAAAGTAAGAGAGGAATTTACAAGCACACATGTATACACATGCTGATTATAAAGTATAAGGACCAAGGGAATTGGGAGGTATCCCTTTGGAAGGGATAGACTTGTCAGCCTATAAATGTTGCCTTTGGGTCTGATGCTCACAACTGGACAAATCAAATTTGGTCAGGGCCAGGCTCACATACTCAATGGAAATTTGACCTATGAAACTGACAGGTGCACTAAGACCACTCTTAAAGGGACCTGCTTCTGTCATTTAACATGCATGATAGCAAAGTAGGACTTCAGAAGGGAGAAACACAAACTTCTTCCATGAATTTTACCCCCATTTACTGTATGGATTGAAGGGGGAAAAAATTGAAAGAACTGCATCAGTAAATACCACAATCAGAGAATTCTAGCCACAACTTTTTTCCTCATAGTGAATGGACTTTTAAAATCCTATCTCTAAAACCATTGAGGCTGGAAACATAGTTATAATATGCAGAGATTTTCTTCTTTGCCATTAATATCAAGTACTGAAAGAGTGCTCAAAATTGCACAAGTCACACAGACAAGCACAATACAGGCCTCTGAAAGAAATTTTCAGAACATCACAAAATAGCACAAATAAAAGAAGAAAAACTTCTCTGAAGTTACTTGGGTGTCGGATTACGAAATTATATCACAGTATTCTTGTCTGATTTTTAAAGATTTTTTTTTCAATTTTTATTTATTTGTCAGAGAGAGAGAGTGCGAGAGAGCGAGCACAGGCAGGCAGAGGCAGAGGGAGAAGCAGACTCCCTGCCGAGCAAGGAGCCCGATGCGGAACTCGATCCCAGGACGCCCGGGATCATGACCTGAGCTGAAGGCAGCCGCCCAACCGACTGAGCCACCCAGGCGTCCCTCTTGTCTGATTTTTAATTTGCTTCAAGCCAAATAAACATGAATAATGAGAAAGAAATCTCAACCTAGGAGCTGATAACATCATGAACTATATAAAGGACACTTGGTTGGTTTCTGTCATAAAATTCCATCATAAAATCACACCTGCATGAAAAAAGTTTTTGCAAGTTTCTGTCTTTTCCCCTCAAAATAGCCATCTCAGACAAAGGACATTCAGTTCAATGCCTGGAACTATCAGTTATTAGGGCTTGTCAGCAGTCAGAAATCATTCAGATATACTTCTTGCACCCATCTGAAGCTATAAATAAAAACTGTACACTAGCACATACTGAACAAAAGGATTTGGGCTTAAATGACAGCAGTCGGGATTTAGGTTAGATAGAATAAATATTTTGTGATAGGGGAAGTTAAGATATTGGAAAGGGACATATTGAGAGAGACTAGAGCCCCCTCACCTCTCTAAAATTATTTGAAAACAAGATGTATTTTTCACCAGGACCCCACAAATCAAGAACTCAGGTATATAACAACAACAAAAAAAGACTGTATCTATTCATTGCTCTATAGATTATCAAATCCTACAATTCTATGATTAAATCAGAGAAGCAACATGGAGAAAATTAGTCCTCAGTCTCATTCTTTTATAAAATATGAATCCTTCCATGTCTTTATCACCATTTTCCCATTAATCAAAATCACCCATGAATGGGGTTATTAACAAGCTTGATAATAGAAATTCAAGAATAATTGGAGGATCTCTGGACTTTGGTTCAAGAGACCTCAGTTCCAGTTTCAACACCACTCTACTAGCTGTGTGATCTTGTTTAAAAAAATATAGATAGATAGATAGATAGATAGATAGATAGATAGATAGATATAGAAATATAGATAGATAGATAGATAGATAGATAGATAGATATAAATTAACTGCCCTGATCCTCAAATTATTCATGAGTAAAGTACAGGTCATGATCCCAGGTTTACCTTACCTACATCACAGGTTTGCCATAAGGATCATAAGCAATAATGTCTATGAACTGCTTTGTAAACTATAAAACATAAATCATGTCATGGTTCACTATCACTATATGACAAGTGGCTGTCCAAATCACAGAAAAGCGGATTGTGCTCTGTTAATAAGAACATATAATGCAAATTCAGTGAATAGTAAGCAAACATCAGCAGGATAGGGGCAGGGAACAAAAACCAACTGAAATGTTTACCCAAGTTGTTATTGAACAGATGGAAACCACAAGGTCTCTCCCATACTTCATATTCTCTGGGCCTCCTGTGTTTAGGGGACAGATTTGTCCCTTTCAGCTTTTCAATCCTTGATATAGTTTTCCACCACCTTTATTACACTGAGATTCACTGTGTTAAAGCTACTGGCATCTACCTCTCAGGAGTCTAGACACTTGTTCAACTTTAGGGAGTATAGAATATGAAACGATTCCTGTCTTAGGCCCATGAGGGTTTACATTTAATTTATGAATGTAGGTTGGTCTATCTTTGCTCTGTGGTGTATTCTTAATCTAGAAGGCTTTAAACTTTTTCAAGGCAGGGAATGGGCAAAATAAACTTTCTTAAAATGAGGAGAAAACCAAAAACCAAGATATACCAGAGAAACTTACATAGAAATTCATATAGAATGACATACTATTTCTGTAATACATTTGTCATAATAATTAAAATTATTTCAAGGTACCTTGCAAAATATAAAAGTACTAAATAACAATTGCAAAACCTTACAGGTAAGTGTTTGATGACAGATATGGAAAAAAGGTGAGGTGTGACAGATAAATTCTCTTTTCTTTTGAAATATAATGTAATAGAAATAAATTGTGAAGTTCAAAGAGGCATTCAAATTTCAAGACTCTGCTAAATATTACCTGTAGGTATACCAAGGTACTTTATGGCCATTTTGTACTTTATGGTTTTCTTCACAAAATTCGTAGAACCTGTTTTAAATTTTGTTAAGACAATATTTAACTTGAAATTGCACTAAATGTCTCCAGTATCCAAAAGTGGAATCCTTAAAAACCAAGATGTTTTTGTGATGCATAGATGATTCAATACCCAAATGCACAATTTCTATTGATAATACCTGAATCTATTTGGCCCAAATTAGCAACTTCATATAAATATACTAAAAATAATTCAAGAGTTAATTTTCTATTTAAGAGACTATTTAGGCTCTTCAATTACCCATGTCCATTTTGGTGTATGATTTTTAATCATTTTAGAGATTATCCCTCCAACAGAGTTCTAGCTTTGTTATTTTGTCTTGCTATTTCAAACATTGAGGTTATAGTCCTTTCCTTGTTTTGAAAAATGTGTGTGCTCCTGAAAGCTAATAAAACAATGTGTATTTACAATGTGTTAGGTTTCATACTCTGTTAGGCAGTAACAGACACAGAAGACTGTCCCCACACAAGAATCAGCCCAAAATCAAGCCAATGAATAATTGAGTGCTAAGTTGTGCCATAGAATACAAAAATGTTCTTGCAAATCAGAGGAAAAAAGAACTCTAGAAATGGAATGGTTCAGTATAATCTTCCTGGAGGAGAAGATTTAAGCTGATCTTTGGAATATAATTTAGGATTCAGGGCAAAGGTACTGGATTTTCAAGTTGGGAAAAGTCTCTAAAGAAATCAGTCCAAAGTCCAGACTGACTGGAAATAAGGGATGATGTTAAAATGAAGGATAAAATTGGCTAGGCAGAAAAATCATTTTACAGAATCTTGATAACCTGACAAAGAAGCCAGGCTTGATGCAATAAGCCAAAGAAAGCCACTAGGCTACTTCATGAATAAGGATGTAATATGAAAGATTAGTGTTTAATGGAAGCTTCAGGTAACAATTATATGCAAAGAACTGAATGGAGACACTAAAGCTGGGACACAAGTTTGGAGGCACTTATATATACCTAGATGGTAGTTTCAGAATCAGAAAAAAAGGTATAGGACTGAATACCTGCAAGAGAAATCCCTGATTATTTTTTCAGATATGGAAACTAGGGGTTAGGAAGATTGTATGACTTATACAAGTCAATCATCTCCCCAGTTAGCAGCAGTCAGGACTAAAACCTAGATTTCTGAACACCTAGAAAATGGGAGAAATTTTGAAGAAAGAAATTGCAGTTCTTGATCATAGGCAAGTTTGGCAATAACAATAAAGATGGAAAGCATAACACTTACCTCAACAGTTTAGATTCTAAATGTAAATGGTACGGTTTAGCAGTGCTATACAATTAACCATGAGGGAAATAAGAAAACTAGATGGGGCAAAGCTAAGGAGTTAGAATTTTATAGATGATGGTAGAATATCTAGGTTGACTCATCTTACAATTGAAAATAAGGAACTGTTCAAGACTGACAGTACATTTCTACAGCTCCTGCCCAGACCTCTCTCCAGACTTCCAGTATCATCATATATCCAACCACTTATCTGACACTGGCACCTGCAGTTTATATTAACCCAAACTGAATTAATTGTCTTAATTCTCTCTCTTGGTTAGTACCATTATCTATGCTGTTCATTCACTGGAAAAATATTATTGTCACTCACGTCAGTAACCTGAGATTCATCTTCATCTCCTTCTCTTACCTCACTGACTACAGCCAATCAGTGACCAACTCCTCAATGATGTTTCCTCCTTCCTACTTGTTCATCTTTACTACTGCCATCTTGGTTTAGAATCTTGTCAACTCATGCCTGGTTTATGGCAATAGTCTCCTAACTGGTTCCATTGTCTGCTCTGGATCCCATTTTAGCTTTACTCCATATAATGACTAGAATGGTCTTCTAAAAAGCAAGTCAGACCATTAGGTTACTTCTTTACTTATAATTCCTTGATTACTATTCTCATAATCTATATGGAGTTTAAGGCCTCATAATCTTATCCGTGTTTCCTTCTTAGGAGTTTCAAACAATGGAAATATATGGAATTGTCTGATTAGTCTATATGGTTTTCATCTCAGTAGCTTTGACTGAGTAACTCTCGCTTCTTGGATTGCCCTTCTCTCCACATCTACCCTACCCATACTTTCCACCCCTCCTAGCTATTGAACAATTCTCCTATTGAACAATTCAGTTTTGAGTTCAAAACTGAGCTCAAAAATGACCTCAAGATAAACTTTACTGATATTCCCTTATTCAAGTAGAACTAGTGAGCTTCTCCTTTATATCTCTTTTGTACATAAACCATATTAATTTATTGCAAGTATAGTTGAATGTCTATATCTTCACCTAGACTGGATGGTCTTTGAGAGCAGAAATCATATCCTATTCACCAACTGTATCTCCTAAAAGAGAGCCTTGTTAACAATATTTACTTTACAAAGGTCTGCATTTATGCATTATGTAGACATCTGAGATATAGGCACACATTTGAATGAGTCTGGAGGTGCAAAATTCCCAAGCAGATTGCTTCAGAGAGCTAGATGACAGTTAAGGTCTAACAACAGCTAAAGAGGCCATAAAAAAAGACAAGAGAAGGAATGATGAGTACTTTTCAAAAAGTCAAAGAAGAAAATAGTTTTAAGGAAAAAATGGGAAGAAATCATTTAAAGGGAACTAAAAATATTAAGATATATTTATAAGGTTATATTTATTAAAAAGATTTATGATTAATATAACAGTGAAAAACAAAACAATCCAAATTTTAAAAAAGGACACCTCCTGACATACTGATTTGATAAAACATATGATGCCAAAAGGTTAAATATGAAAATGCTCATGTAAAACAATGCTAAATGAAAAGTAGCAGATAATGCTGCACAACCCATTGATTACAAGCATATAAAAATCAATGAGCTTAAGTTAAAATACTGCAGATGAGTTTTTTTAAGATTTATTTATTATTTCAGAGAGAGAGAGCATGTGCAGGCAAGCGCCAGTGTGGGAAGGGGCAGAAGCAGAGAATCTTCAAGCAGACTCCCTGCAAAGCCCAATATGGGGCTGATTCCAAAACCCATGAGCTTAGGAACTGAGCTGAAACCAAGAGTTGGACACTCAACCAATTGAGCCATCCAGGCATGCCAACATTGCAGATGAATTAATATAGTTACTGCACTAAGACAAAGGAATTAAATAGATTTTTTTCTGAAATATTTGTTTCATTTAAAAGTTTAATTTTTTAAAATAATGGGTGTTCTCAATATTGAACTCAATTCAATAAAAGGTCAGTTATTTATAAATAAAATCATGTCTTAACCTGGGCTTGATAGTTCCTACTCAAAAGTATATAGTACTGGGTGCCTGGGTAGCTCAGTGGGTTAAAGCCTCTGCCTTCAGCTCAGGTCATGATCCCAGGGTCCTGGGATCAAGACCTGCATTGGGCTCTCTGCTGAGCAGGGAGCCTGTTTACTCCTCTCTCTCTGTTTGCCTCTCTGCCTACTTGTGATCTCTGTCTGTCAAATAAACAAATTCTTGGGGGAAAAAAAGTATATAGTACTGAGTCCTTTTATAAAGAAACAATGCACAACAAAAATTATCAAGTCATGACGTTTTTGCTTTATAAGTTCAAATTGTTAAGGCTTGTTTTTTTAAAACAAGACATACTTGCACTAACTAATATAAAGTTATTTTATGTTTGTGATGGCCTTCACTCTAAAACATGAATAACTGAGGTTTAACTTTACCAGTTCTGTTTCCTCAATTAAAGTTTCCAAGAGTTCTTTATAAGTCAATTACATGCTAAGTCAAACAATAATATATATGGAAGACCTAATTATTAGGAGTAAAAGTGTTCAGGACACCAAGTCCCTTTATTCCTAACCACCTACATAGGGCCATCATTACTTCCTTGGGATATCATAAGAAAAGGTGTAGATAATAGGTTGAAATAGGAGAGCCAAATTAAAATGCCCCAGGCAGGCTAGGTAAATTAATGAATCGAATCAAACTTAAGAGCACATGCCCATCCATAAGAGAACAGTAGCTACTCAATTCCGTGACAGGTTGCTCTAAAGAAATGCCAGTTCAGTGTTGCCACAGCTTCACATTAAGCAAGAGAAGGAAGAAATCCAGATTTATCTGTAAAATCTCCCAATATAAATGTCTCTTGTGTGAATGATGATATTAGAGAATAATTGGGCCCATAGTCCTAGCTAGGCCCAATTATTGCAGGTCATACTGAAGGTCATGGCTTGAAAGTTTTATTTCACTTATTCAGTGTTTTTTTTTAAATGTTGAGTTTCTCCTCCACTCCAGGCACTCAGGCAAATGATTAGCAGGAGTTATTAGGGATACAGGCCTATGATCACTATGCTGAAGAAAAGTTTACAGAGGAAAGCAGGGAGGCCCGGTCAGAAAACCAAAAGGAGATCTAGTGTGCTTTGGAATAGAAGCCAAGAAATCATAGAATTCCAGTGAAATAAGGACTGAACAATGTTAGAATTGAAAAATCAGAAGTTATAGGTGATGTTAGAGAGAAACATTTTGATATGTGCTAGGAACACAGATGGAAGAACATGGAATGGAGAAATAAATGGAATGGGAGGAATTAAAGGCAGCAAATATGAAACAGATTTTTGAGAAGTTAAAAAAAAAGGAGAAAGATCTATTGTATAATATCTATAGCATACCATGTAGGAAGAGTTTAAGAATCTTTATGGATGGTAACACGTAAGCAGCTTTGTAATCTAAGGGGTAGTCCCCATTACAGGGCAAGAGGTTTAAATACTGTGGATATTTAAGATTCAGGAGAGAGAATGGAAGACTGAGAGAGAGAGGAAGTTTCTAGGGGATGCAAAAGGGACTGTATTGGGGTGCAGCTGAAAAGAATTGGCCTTAAGCAGTATGACAGAATTCTTATCTTAAGAGAACATGAGAAAGAAATAGGAATTGAGTAAAGATGAAAACAAGTATGGGGGCTACATTGTAAGGGTGGTGGGAACAATAAAATGGGTTAATTTTTCTCAAAATAAATCTCTTCTCTAGAGAGTTGTGTCAGACCACATATAAACCTCAAAGACTTCTCTTTATCTGAAGGCCCATGCATCCTAGTCCACAATCCCTTTCCCCAAGCCCAAACATTGAGGTTGGCATCATAGAGCTTATCATTTCAACATAAGAAAAGGAAAGAAAAAAAGAGTAAACTTTTATTTCTTCTGAACCTGAGGTATAATTAACATAAAATTGTAAAATACTTAAAATGTACATCATGGTGAATTGATATATGTATGCACTGAGAGACAAGTCTCCCATCAGGTTAATAAATGCATCCATCATCTCACATATTTACCTTTGTGGGGGGTGGGTTGCAAACATTTAAGTTCTACTCTCTTAGTCAATTTCAATCATATATGACAGCATTATTGACTATAATTACAATGTTTTACATTAGATCCTCAGAACTTACTCATCTTATAGCTAAAAGTTTATACCCTTTTGCCAGCCTCTCCCTATTTAATCGATCCTTCAGTCCCTGGCAAACATTTTTCTATTTCCTGTGTCTATGAGTATGATTTTCATTTTTTATATGTGAAATCTAAAAAAAAAATGAAAATCATACTCATTGATCTGAGAGATACTTTACTGAGGAGACTTTCTTTTTGTCATTGTATGTACTTGGAGCTCTTGTCAAAAATTAGTTGACCATGTATATGTAGGTTTAAGTCTGGGCTCTCTATTCTGTTCTATTGATCTATGTGTCTGTTTTTTATGCTAAAACCATCCTGTTTAGATTACTATAGCTTTGAAATATAGTTTGAATCCCCTATTGAATTATTCAATATAGTTATATTCTTCAGCTCTGTGATTTCTGTTTGGTACTTATATTTTCTCTTTGTTGAAATTCTCACTTTGTTTATGCATTGTTCTCTTGACTTCAGTGGACAGTTTATGCCTATTATTTTCAACTCTTTATCAGGGACATCACTTGTCTCTATTTCATTAAGGTCTGGAGTTTTATCTTATTCTTTTGCTTGGAACATATTCCTCTATTTCTTCATTTTTCTTTACTCTTTGTGTTGTATTTGATGCATTATATAAAACTTCCACCTTTCTGTCTTGATGGAGTGCTCTGTAAAGTCAGGAAACTTATCTTTCAGCCCAGCCCTAGCTCTTGGTTTTCTCAAACCTCTGTGATTGTCCAGATTGCCTTCTTTGTTCTTAATGGCTCCCAGTAGTTGAGGCTATGCCTAAACCTGTCCATGTACCAAAGGGGAGGATGTCAGTCAGCACCTAGATGTGGGCTGATGGAAAGCCAGACATTTGGGCAGCAGCTTTTAAAGTATGCAAGTAGACCTCTTCCATGAAAAGAAAGATGGAGCTGGGTATTTCTGTCTGTTCCCTGTGTACTGAGTCCAAGGGGGATAGCCAGTTAAGAACTGTTTTTTTCATTGCTACAGATCTGTGGGGCCTGAGAACATAAGCCCCATTGGCTATCACAGCCAGATGATCAAGGGGTACATCCTCTGGGTGGCAGCAATAAAAGCCAGGGCATCAGACATGTGTATAAGCTCCTTCCAGGGAGAGACCAGCAACCTGGAGTACACCAGAGGGAAAACACGGAGATGACACCTACCAGCCTCCCAGGTCTCAAGTGAAGATCACAATCAGCCCCTAAGTGTGTCAAATTAGAATCCTGACCCTCAGACAGCAGCTTTTAAAGTAAATAAATGCGCTCCTTTCAGAGGAAGATTGGCAGGTGATGTCTTTGTCTGCTCCCTCTGTGCTGAGCCCTGAGGGGAATAGCCACACTAAGTCCTTGTGAGTCCATTAAGAACTGTTTTTTAGCTCATGATAGTCTTATAGGTCTCATGGAAGAAAGCCTTTGGCTTTCAGAACTAGATGTTTAAGGGCCCCATCCCCCAGGTGGGAGATTTAAAAATTGGGATGCTAGATGTTCAGTCCAAACCCTCTGCACCTCAGGGAGAAGCTGGGAGTGGAGTACCTTCCAGACTATATGTCACTTTGCTAGAAGTGGGGTTTATGGCATGACTTCGTCTCAGCCTTTCCTATCGATTTTATTTTTTTTTAAGATTTTATTTATTTATTTGACAGACAGAGTTCACAAGTAGGCAGCGAGGCAGGCGGGGGGAGAGGGAGGCAGGCCCCCTGCTGAGCAGAGACCCTGATGCGGGGCTTGATCCCAGGACCCTGGGATCATGACCCGAGCTGAAGGCAGAGGCTTTAACCCACTGAGCCACCCAGGTGCCCCTTCCTATCAATTTTAATGTGTATATTTTTTCATTTGCCAATATGTAGTATTCACTCTGCTAATTTCTGGATTTCTTTCAGACAGAATTTCTCCATTTATAGCTATAGATTCAGTGTGTCTGTGGGAAGAGGTGATTTCAGAAGTCTCCTAAATTGCCACCTCGAACCAGAACTCACAGAGGACATTTTAATATACCTAGAAACTCCTAGAGAATCAATGATAAAACTATCTCAATAAATTAAAAATTAATCAATATAAGAATATACAGAACTAACATGTAAAAACCAGCAACCTTCAACTATTGAAGATGGCGGAGGAGTAGCAGAGTGAAATGACATCAGGTCATAGGAGTTCAGCTAGATAGTTATCAAACCATTCTGAACACCTACAAACTCAAGAGGAGATCAAAGAGAAGAAGAGCAGCAATTCTAGGAACAGAAAATTGACCATGTTGTGAAAGGTAGGATGTGTGGAGAAGTGACTCTGAAGCAATGGGAAGATAGACCGTGGGGGGAGAGGCCAGCTCCTGGCAAGCGGTAGAGCAGTTGAGCACAAAATCAGAACTTTTAGAAGTCTGCTCCATGGAGGGACATGGCTCCAGAGGCTAAGTGGAGGTGGAGTCCTCACGGGGACAGTGTGGTCTCAAGTACCAAGGGGTCACAGAAAAATAGGGGGTGTCTGAGTGTGGCAGAGCTACCAGGTATTGGTGCAGGGAAGCTGGCTACAGAGACAGAGCCGAAGAGTGAGCTCTCAGCTTGGGGTAACCTTAAACCATGATCTGCAACACAGTCGGGCCACTACTCTTTGAGGAGGGACCCAACAAGTGGCAGATCCAGGGAAACTCATCTTCCTCCTCTGGAGGAATAGCATGGCAGGAATCTGCTGGGTTTGGAGACTCCAAATGGGGTTGTGTGCCAGAGACAGAAATGCTCAGTCACAGGCTGGGTAAGCTCCAAGAGACCAAGGAGATAGGAGTGATTGACCGCTTGTCCCTGAGGGCACACTGAGAAGTGAGACCCGAGCTCTCAGCTACACCAGCTGGAGATTGGGAGGCCACCATTTTCATTCCCATCCTCTAGAGCACTACAGAAAACATTCAGGGAACAAAAACTCCCAAGAGTGAACCTGAGTAGTTTTTTTAGCCTGGTCCCTGGCAAGGGTGAGGCAATTCCACCATGGACAAAGGTGTTTGAGAATCACTACAACAGGCCCCTCCCCCAGAAGATCAGCAAGAACATCCAGCCAAGACCAAGCTTAAAGATCAAGGAGAACAGCGAAACTCCAGAGCTAGGGGAAAGCAACACATGGAGTTAATGGCTTTCTCCCCATGATCCTCTGGTCTTGCAAAGTTAAATTAAATATTTTTAATTTTTTTCTAATTCTAATTTTTTTCCTGTACTTTATTTTTTTATTTCATATTCTAATTTTTTAACTTTTCCTCTATCCTCTTTTAATGTTTTTAACTAGTTTATCTTAACAATACTTTTCCTTTAAAAAAAGTTTTTTTAAACCATCATTATTATAGTTATATTTTATCCTTAATTGTATTTAACCTTTTTTGTATACATATAGGGTTTTTTTTTTTACTACAAAATTTTTGGGATACAATCTCTTCTAATAGATCAAAATATACCCAAAATCTAGCACAGGGCTTTGTTCTAGGCTCCAGTCTGTGCCCATTCTCTCTTCTTTTTTTCTTTCTTTCTTTTTCCAGCCAACTTATCTTATCAATTATTTTTTTTTAATTTCTTTTTTTTTTAATTTTATTTATTATCTTGACAGACAGAGATCAGAAGCAGGCAAAGAGGCAAGCAGAGAGAGAGAGGGAGGAAGCAGGCTTCCTGCTGAGCAGAGAGCCCAATGTGGGGCTTGATCCCAGGACCCTGAGATCATGACCTGAGCCGAAGGCAGAGGCTTAACCCACTGAGCCACCCAGGTGCCCCTTTTAATTTCTTTTAATTTTCAACATTACAGTCATATTCCATCCCTTCATCATGTTTACCCTTATTTGTGTGTGTGTGTGTGTGTGTATATATATATATATATATATAAGTTTTTTCTTTAAAATTTTGGGAGGTAGTTTCTTCTAAGAGACCAAAACACACACAGAATCAAGTGGGTGGCTCTGTTCTATTCACCAGATTATTATATATATATATATTTTTTTTTTAATTTTCTCCTCTTTCCTGATTGGTTAGTGTACATTTTTCTGGGGGCATTTGCCATTCTTTTAGTATTTTATTCTCTCATTTATATATTCTTACCTGGATAAAATGACAAGGCAGAAAAACTCACCACACAAAAAAAGAACAAGACAATGTACCAAGGGATAGGGACCTAATCAATATGGGCATTGGTAATATGTCAGATCTAGAGTTCAGAATGACAATTCTCAAGGTGCCAGCTGGGCTCAAAAAAGACATGGAAGATATTAGAGAAACCCAGTCTGGAGAAATAAAATCCCTTTCTGGAGAAATGAACTAAAATCTAACCAAGATGAAATAAAAAATGTATTAATGAGGTGCAAACAAGAATGGAGGCTCTTACTGCTAGGATAAATGAGGCTGAAGAAAGAATTAGTGATATAGAAGACCAAATAACAGAGAATAAAGAAGCTGAGCAAAAGAAAGACAAACAACTACTGGACCACGAGGGGAGAATTTGAGAGATAAGTGATACCATAAGATGAAAAAATATTAAAATAATTGGGATCCCAGAAGAAGAAGAAAGAGAGAGGGGAGCAGAAGGTATATTGGAGCAAACTATAATCGAGAATTTCCCTACTATGGCAAAGGGAACAAGCATCAAAATCTAGGAGGTACAGAGAACCCCCCTCAAAATCAATAAAAATAGGTCCACACCCCATCATCTGATAGTAATACTTACAAGTCTTAGTGACAAAGAGAAAATCCTGAAAGCAGCTTGGGACACGAAGTCTGTAACATACAATTATAGAAATATTAGATGGTCAGCAGACTTATCCAGACCTGGCAGGCCAGAAAGAACTGGCATGATATATTCAGAGCACTAAATGAGATAAATATGCAGCCAAGAACACCATATACAGCTAGGCTCTCATTGAAAATAGAAGGAGAAATAAAAAGCTTCCAGGACACACAAAAACTAAAAGAATTTGGAAACACCAAACCAGACATACAGGAAATATTGAAAGAGGTCCTCAAAGCAAAGAGAGAGCATTTAAAAGTAGATCAGAAAGGAACAGAGACAATATACAGTAACAGTCACCTTACAGGTAATACAATGGCACTAAATTCATATCTTTCAATAGTTACCCTGAATGTAAATAGGCTAAGTGTCCCAATCAAAATTGGGATTGGAAAAAAAAAAAAAAGACCCATCGATATGTTATCTACAAGAAACTCATTTTTAGACCCAATGAGACCTCCAGATTTAAAGTGAGGGGGTAGAAAACAATTCACCATGCTAATGGACATCAAAAGAAAGCTGGGTGGCAATCCTTATATCAGATCAATTAGGTTTTAACCAAAGATTACAAGAAGAGATGGTGAAGGACATGATATCATACTCAAAGGGTCTGTCCAAAAAGAAGATCTAAAAACTTTAAATATCAATGTCCCTAACATGGGAACAGCCAACTATATAAACCAACTAATAACAAAACCAAAGAAACACATTGACAATAATACAATAATAGTAGGGGACGTTAACACCCCCGCTCACTGAAATGGACAGATCATCCAAGCAAAAGATCAACAAGAAAATGAAAGCCTTAAATGACACACTGGACCAGAAGGACATCACAGATATATTCGGAACACTCCATCCCAAGGCAACAGAATACACATTCTTTTCTAGTACACATGGAACATTCTCCAGAATTGATCACATCCTGGATCACAAATCAGGTCTCAAACAGTACCAAAAGATTGGGCTCATTCCCTGCGTATTTTCAGACCACAATGCTCTGAAGCTAGAACTCAATCACAAGAGGAAACTTGGAAAGAACTCAAATAGCTGGAGGCTAAAGAGCATCCTACCAAAGATGAATGGGTCAACCAGGAAATTAAAGAAAAATTGAAAAAATTCATGGAAACAGATGATAATGAAAACACAAATATGTGCTCAAATGATAATGAAAACACAAATATCTGCTCAAAATATGTGCAACGCAGCATAGGTGGTCCTGAGAGGAAAATATATAGTGATACAAGCCTTTCTAAAGAAACAAGAAAGGGTGGCACCTGGGTGGCTCAGTAGGTTAAAGCCTCTGACTTTGGCTCAAGTCGTGATCCCAGGGTCCTGGGACTGAGCCCCAAATCGGGCTCTCTGCTCAGCAGGGAGACTGCTTCCCTTCCTCTCTCTCTGCCTGCCTCTCTGCCTACCTGTGATTTCTGTCTGTCAAATAAATAAATAAACTCTTTAAGAGAAAGAAAGAAAGAAAGAAAGAAAGAAAGAAAGAAAGAGGTCTCAAGTACACAACCTAACCCAACACCTAAAGGAGCTGGAGAAAGGACAGCAAAGAAAGCCTAAACCCAGCAGGAGAAGAGAAATAATAAAGATCAGAGCAGAAATCAATAAATTGAAACCAAAAGAACAGTAGAACAAATCAATGAAACTAGGAGCTGGTTCTTTAAAAGAATTAATAAGAATGATAAGCCCCTGGCCAGACTTATCAAGAAGAAAAGAGAAAGGACCCAAACAAAATCATGAATGAAAGAGGAGAGATCACAACACCAAAGAAATACAACAATTATAGGAACATGTTATGAACCAGCAAATTTGACAATCTGGAAGAAATGGATGCATTACTAGAGACAAATAAACTACCACAACTGAACCAGGAAGAAATAGAAAAACTGAACAAACCCATAATCAGTAAGGAGATTGAAGCAGTCATCAAAGATCTCCCAACAAACAAGAGCCCAGGGCCAGACGGCTTCCCAGGGGAATTCTGCCAAACATTTAAAGAAGAATTAATACCTATTCTCTCGAAACTGTTCCAAAAAATAGAATGGGAGGAAAACTTCCAAACTCATTTTATGAGTCCAGCATTACCTTGTTCCCAAAATCAGACAACAAACCCACCAAAAAAGAGAATTACAGACCAATATCTTTGATGAACACAGATGCTAAAATTCTCACCAAAATATTAGCCAATAGGATCCAAGAGTACATTAAGAGGATTATTCACCACGACCAAGTAGGATTTATTCCAGGGCTGCAAGTTTGGTTCAACATCCGCAAATCAATCAATGTGATACAATACATTAATAAAAGAAAGAACAAGAACCATATGATACTCTCAATGGATGCTGAAAAAGCATTTGACAAAGTACAGTATTCTTTCTTGATCAAAACTCTTCAAAGTGTAGGGATAGAGGATACATACCTCAATTCATCAAAGCCATCTATGAAAAACCCACAGCAAGTATCATTCTCAACGGGGATAAACTGAGAGCTTTTCCACAAAGATCAGAAACACAGCAGGGATGTCCATTATCACCATTGCTATTCAACATAGTACTAGAAGTCCTAGCCTCAGCAATCAGACAACAAAAAGAAATTAAAGGCATCTGAATCAACAAAGAAGTCAAACTCATTCTTTGCAGATGATATGATACTCTATGTGGGAAACCCAAATGACTCCATTCCAAAACTGCTAGAACTCGTACAGGAATTCAGTAAAGTGTCAGGATATAAAAATCAATGCAGAGAAATCAGTTGCATTTCTATACACCAACAGCAAGAGAGAAGAAAGAGAAATTAAGGAGTTGGTCCAATTTACAATTGCACCCAAAACCATAAGATACCTAGAAATAAACCTAACCAAAGAGGCAAAGAATCCATACTTAGAAAACCATAAAGTTCTCATGGAAGAAATTGAGGAAGACACAAAGAAATGGAAAACGTTCCAGGCTCATGGATTGGAAGAACAAATATTGTAAAAATGTCATTGCCACCTAAAGCAATCTACACATTTAATGCAATCCCTATCAAAATACCATCAATTTTTTTCAAATAAATGGAGCAAATAATCCTAAAAGTTATATGGAACCATAAAAGACCGCAAATAGCCAGAGGAATGTTGAAAAAGAAAGCCAAGGTTGGTGGTATCACAATTCCAGACTTCAAGCTCTATTACAAAGCTGTAATCACATGGGAGGAGTCAAGATGGTGGAGAAGTAGCAGGCTGAGACTACATCAGGTAGTAGGAGATCAGCTACATAGCTTATCAAACCATTGCGAACACCTACAAATCCAACGGGAGATCGAAGAGAGGAAGAACAACAATTCTGGAAACGGAAAATCGACTACTTTCTGAAAGGTATGACCAGCGGAGAAGTGAATCGAAAGCAATGGGAGGATAGACCGTGGGGGAGGGGCCGGCTCCCAGCAAGTGGCGGAGCAACGGAGCACTAAATCGGGACTTTTAAAAGTCTCCTCCACTGAGGGACATCGCTCCAGAGGCTAAACCGGAGTGAAGCCCACGCGGGGTCAGCGTGGCCCCAGGTCCCGCAGGGTCACAGAAGGATCGGGGGTGTCTGAGTGTCACAGAGCTCGCAGGTATTGGAGAGGGGAAGCCGGCTACAGAGACAGAGCTGAGGAGTGAGCTCTCAGCTCAGGGTTACCTTGAACCGGTCACAAGCTGGGTGAGCTCGGAGCGCAGCCAGAGGCGAGGGAGACAGGAGTAACTGGGGCTTTTCTCTGAGGGCACACCGAAGAGTGGGGCCCCGAGCTCTCGGCTCCTCCGGGCCGGAGACTGGGAGGTCGCCATTTTCATTCCCGTCCTCCGGAAATCTATGGAAAGCGCTCAGGGAACAAAAGCTCCCGAAAGCAAAACCAAGCAGAATACTTAGCCCGGCCCCTGGTAAGGGAGGTGCAGCTCTGCCTTGGGCAAAGACACTTGAGAATCAATACAACAGGCCCCTCCCCCAGAAGATCAACAAGAGATCCAGCCAACACCAAGTTCACTTAACGAGGAAGGCAGCAGAACTCCAGAGAAGGAGAAAGCAGAGCGCGGAATTCATGGCTTTCTCCCCATGATTCATTAGTCTTGCAGTTGATTTAATTTTTTCTTTAATTTTATTTTTTATTCTTTTTCTCTTTTTCTGCTAAAATATTTTTAACATTTTTTCACTAGTTTATCTTAACAATACCTTTCCAAAAAAAATAATCTTTTTTGAACCTTCATTATTATAGTCATATTTTATCCTTCATAGTATTTTTAATTTATTTTTTGTATTCACAAAAGGTTTTTTCTTCTAAAAAATTTGGAGTACAACTTCCTCTAGTGGAACAAAATATACCCTAAATCTAGCTCCAGGCTTGTTCTAGTCGCCAGCCTGAGCAAATTCTCTCCACTTTCTTTTTCTTTATTCTCCCAACCAACTTACTGTATCAACTCCTTTTTCTAAAAATTTTTAAAAATTTTTTATTTTCAACTTTATAGGCATATTCCATCCCTTCTTTGTGTTTAACCTTCTATACGTTTTTCATTCTTTAAAATTTTGGGAGGTACTTTCTTCTAAGAGACCAAAATACCCCACAATCATGTGGGTGACCCTGTTCTAGTCACCAGTCTAATATATATATTTTTTTCTTTTTTATATTTTTTCCTTATTTGTTTTCTTTTTTAAATTTTTTTTTTCTGAACTTCATTTTATCCCCTTTCTCCCCCCCACGATTTGGGGTCCCTTCTGATTTGCTTAAAGCACATTTCCCTGGGGTCTTTGCCACCCTTTTAGTATTTTATTTGCTACTTCATATACTCTTATCTGGAAAAAATGACAAGGCAGAAAAACTCACCACAAAAAAAAAGAACAAGAGACAGTACCAAAGGCTAGGGACTTAATCAATACAGACATTGGTAATATGTCAGATCTAGAGTTCAGAATGACGGTTCTCAAGGTTCTAGCTGGGCTCGAAAAAGGCATGGAAGATATTAGAGAAATCCTCTCTGGAGATCTAAAAGCCCTTTCTGGAGAAATAAAAGAACTAAAATCTAACCAAGTTGAAATCAAAAAAGCTATTAATGAGGTGCAATCAAAAATGGAGGCTCTTACTGCTAGGATGAATGAGGCAGAAGAAAGAATTAGTGATATAGAAGACCAAATGACAGAGAATAAAGA
Source organism: Mellivora capensis (assembly GCA_004024625.1). NCBI lineage: Eukaryota > Metazoa > Chordata > Mammalia > Carnivora > Mustelidae > Mellivora > Mellivora capensis. The sequence goes on along the minus strand of PISX010022440.1, from coordinate 1,523 downwards.
AGCTGAGCAAAAGAGGGACAAAGAGCTACTGGACCATGAGGAGAGAATTCAAGAGATAAGTGACACCATAAGATGAAACAACATTAGAATAATTGGGATTCCAGAGAAGAAGAAAGAGAGGGGAGCAGAAGGTATATTGGAGAGAATTATTGTAGAGAATTTCCCTAATATGGCAAAGGGAACAAGTATCAAAATCCAGGAGGTGCAGAGAACCTCCCTCAAAATCAACAAGAATAGGTCGACACCCCATCACCTAATAGTAAAATTTACAAGTCTTAGCAACAAAGAGAAAATCCTGAAAGCAGCCTGGGACAAAAGGTCTGTAACATACAATGATAAAAATATTAGATTGGCAGCAGACATATCCAAGAGACCTGGCAGGCCAGAAAGAACTGGCATGATATATTCAGAGCACTAAACGAGAAAAACATGCAGCCAAGAATACTATATCCAGCTAGGCTATCATTGAAATGGGGGAGATAAAAAGCTGCCAGGACAAACAAAAACTGAAAGAATTTGCAGACACCAAACCAGCTCTACAGGAAATATTGAAAGGGGTCCTCTAAGCAAAGAGAGAGCCTAAAAATAGTAGATCAGAAAGCAACAGAGACAATATACAGTAACAATCACCTTACACATAATACAATGGCACTAAATTCATATCTCTTAGTAGATACCCTGAAAGTTAATGGGCTAAATGCCCCAATCAAAAGAGACAGGATATCAGAATGGATAAAAAAACAAAACCCATCAATATGTTGCCTACAAGAAACTCATTTTAGACCCGAAGAAAACTCTAGATTTAAAGTGAGCGGGTGGAAAACAACTTTCCATGCTAATGGACATCAGAAGAAAGCTGGGGTGGCAATCCTTATATCAGATCAATTGGATTTTAAGCCAAAGACTAGAATAAGAGATGAGGAAGGACACTATATCATACTCAAAGGGTCCCTCCAACAAGAAGATCTAACAATTTTAAATATCTATGCCCCTAACAAGGGAGCAGCCAACTATATAAACCAATTAATAACAAAATCAAAGAAACACATCAACAATAATACAATAATAGTAGGGGACTTTAACACTCCTCTTACTGAAATGGACAGATCATCCAAACAAAAGATCAACAAGGAAATAAAGGCATTAAATGACACACTGGACCAGATGGACATCACAGATATATTCAGAACATTTCATCCCAAAGCAACAGAATACACATTCTTCTCTAGTGCACATGGAACATTCTCCAGAATAGATCACATCCTGGGTCATAAATCAGGTCTCAACCAGTATCAAAACATTGGGCTCATTCCCTGCATATTTTCAGACCACAATGCTCTGAAGCTAGAACTCAATCACAAGAATTAATTTGGAAAGAACCCAAAAACATGGAGACTAAACAGCATCCTTTAAAAAATGAATGGGTCAACCAGGAAATTAAAGAAGAATTGAAAAAATTCATGGTAACAAATGATAAGGAAGACACAACGGTTCAAAATCTGTGGGACACCGAAAAGGCAGTC
>PISX010022439.1:0-31909 GCA_004024625.1 Mellivora capensis | reverse complement strand
TTAAGTAATCAGCTGGCCACATTTTTCTTCTACTGCCTCAGGCTCTGTGGTAGGAGGAGGCAGAGGCCTGCAAAGTTGGCTGGTCTTCCTTACAGCAAAGCAAGAAGAGGAGAGGCAGTGGGGGCGGTAAGGAGATTTCCTTGTTAATGCTACTGTATTGACCATGGCTTCTGGGTTCTTTCCTAGACTCGATGACACAATGTTTCTTCCCCACTTTCTTTCTTTTTTTTTTTTTTAAGATTTTATTTATTTATTTAACAGACAGAGATCACAAGTAGGCAGAGAGGCAGGCAGAGAGAGGAGGAGAGAGAGGAGGAAGCAGGTTCCCCACGGAGCAGGGAGCCCAATGCGGGGCTCGATCCCAAGACCCTGGGATCATGACCTGAGCTGAAGGCAGAGGCTTTAACCCACTGAGCCACCCAGGCGCCCCATCCTACTTCAGATTTTAAGTGGATCCTTTCTCTGCTTTCCTATCCTTGAGCCAAAACTTCTCCAGCAGAACCCCTCTGACCTCTGTTTGCTTTCTCCATAACCAGTAGATTCTGTGCTAGGAGCTCTCTGGAGCTATTAAAAAGGCAGCCCTTCCCTTCCACTAGTCTGGGGCTCCTCCTTCCAGTCTGTACTGGTTCCGAACAATGCCACCACTTTCTAGGAGAATACACAGAGATGGTTGGTCTCAGGAGAGAGCAAAATAAAGCAAGATGGGGCCCAGGGCCAGGGCATCAGCATAGAGGAACCTGTCCGCCTTCATATGGCCCTGGCCAGGTCAGCAACTCTCTTTCCAAAACTATCCCTATTTCTAAAGAAATATTACAAGATGAGGTTTTGAACTTAAAACAATGTTTCTTTAAAGTAGGCTCCATGGGGGGGCCTGAACCTACAACCCTGAGATCCAGATCTGAGCTAAAATCAAGAGTCAGATGCTCAACGAACTGAGCCACCCAGGCACCCTTTAAAACAATTTTTAATTGTGCAATTAACTTGGATCCAGTACCTTACCAGGTATGGAAAAAGCCTTCCTCTGCAGGTAAACCAGGTTAGCAGCAGAGAGAGCGGTTAACATAGAAGTCAAGAGACCTGGGGTTCCAGACGAGGAGTTGTACACTTAAATGCCTGGAGGGGCTGGTGGACTCTGAAAGGGAGGAAGGGAGCTTAAGAACCTGAAGCAGGGGGCGCCTGGGTGGCTCAGTGGGTTGAGCCTCTGCCTTCGGCTCAGGTCATGATCTCAGGGTTCTGGGATCCAGCCCCGCATCGGGCTCTCTGCTCAGCAGGGAGCCTGCCTCCCCCTCTCTCTCTGCCTGCCTCTCTGCCTACTTCCGATCTCTGTCAAAATAATAAATAAAAAAATCTAAAAAAAAAAAAAGAACCTGAAGCAGTTCTCTCTCCTTAAATAGACTCAGTTCACACCCTGCCTCAATTTGCATTCCAGCATCTCCAAAGGATAGCCCTGGGTTCCTCTGCAATTCTGAAAACATCCTGCCCCTGCTCCCTAGGGGTTCTTTTCTTTACTCTAGCTGGCTCAGGCTCCGCTGGTACTTTTGTCCTACGACTGGACTTAAACATCTTTTTCCTTCTTTTGCTCCAATTCTGAATAAAGCCTACTCGTCACAAATCCTCCTCTAAGGAATACCCCACAATAATTCTCTTTGCCTTGCTTGTCTTCAACAGTCCCCCCAAATGGTCTGTGATAGACACCAAAGGCTCAGACCTGTAATTCTGGCTCTGATTCTATTAGTTTCCAGATCCCTCTCCTGCTCAGCTTCCAAAGTGCTTCCGGTCATAAGTTTAACTGACACTTTTAGAAGTCTGGAGTCTAAAGCAGAATGAATCATCTTTCATCCTGTTCCCCCTAAACCGTTTTCCTCCATACGCTCCAATCTTTGCATATCACTCAGCCACTCCATTCAGAAAACGTGGTGTCCCTCTAATTCCTCCATTTCAAGATAATGACCCAATCTTCTCAAGGCTTCCTTTATGAATGCCCAGTTCAGTGGTATCACCTTAGTTGAGGGCCTGTCCTGCCACAGGCGAACTTCTGAAGTGGTCTAAGTGGGACCTAACCTCTTGAGTTCCCTCTGCAAGGTACCACCCGTTTTATCTGCTAAGACCCTTCCGCCAACAGCAGCTCAGGATCTCAGTGGATCCTGCTGAGATCTTGAAAAACAATTTCTATGGTCAAGAAACTGGGTGGGGCAAATAGTAGGATGAGACAAGAGTTTTCTGCCAGGTTAAGGAGAAGGGCCACAGTTTCCCACCCTCGGAGTACATATGGAGCACGGGTCCATACCAGTGGTTCTGAATAGCAGCACACTTTTGCCCCCAAGGAACGTTGGCAGTGCCTGGAGACAGGCTGAGCTGTGGCAGGGGCCAGGGGTGCTCAACACCCTGGGATGCACAGGGCAGCCTCCCACAGCAGAGAACGGGCCGGCCTCAGAGGTCGACAGTGCCCAAACTGAGAACCTCTGGACTAGCTCTTAGGAAAGGAGGAGTCAAAGCCATGTAAGCCCAAGGCAAGTCTGGTGAAAGGATCTTGGAAGAAAGGAGAGAGCATCTTACCGCTGCCAGAGAAGATCATTATGGTTACTTAGTCTTCTTGGCACTGGAAAGAAAGAAGGATGGGAAACAAGGCCCTATTTGCATTTGAAAAAAATGCATTTCTGTACTGATGAGTAATAACGTTATGAATGCTTGTGTTTTAGTAGACAAAAAGGCTATTCTCTGGGATTGTGGACAACCCTGTTGGAGCCATTCTCACTGTTGCAGGAACAAGTATGGACATAACTACGTCACGTGATAGAGACTCGTCATTTTAACTCACTCCATCAAACTGCGAACGAACCACACAGCAGTCCTAGAATAATTATTTCTTAAACTAGTGCTGTATGTTGCTATGCTATACCTTGGTGCACACAGCTCCCTTGGCCTATAATCTCCACCCCTCTGCTGCTTTCCCTAAACCTAAGCCATCCCTTCTTTTGACGCTCAGTTCCAGCCCCTCCTTCTATAAGCACATCTGTCCATGCTATTTATGTAACACTGGGAATAAGTCAAATCTTCTATAGCCTTAATGGCATTTCTTAGCACATATACTTTGTCTCTCCAACTAAAAATGTAATTTCCCTGAGGTCAAAGACCCTGTTGTAAACGTATAGACCCCCAACACTGATCAGAGTACTTTGGACAGAGACACCCCATCCCCTCCTCCTGGAGTTACTAGTAATGGACTCTGCCTGTATTAACAATGAGCGTTTACTGAGCACTTACTATGCACCAAGGCTGTTCTAAGCACTTAACATCTAACGATGCCCTAATACTACTGTCCTCCCCACTTTGCAGGAAAGGAAAGAGAAGCAGAATGGGGCAGTAACCTATCTTGAGGTTGTCCTGCTACGAGGCGGTGGAGAGGATTCACACTCAAGTGCTCTGACTCCAGGGCCTGGATTTATGGCAGGTGAACATTTCTGCTTATGCCCGTACTCAGCTCTCACTGCCCAGATGCCACAGATGTCCAAAAAAAGTGCTGTCGGTTTTCTTGAATGACAAAAAGCTGAACAAGATATGTATCTAGTTTAGCAGTTCCAACAACTCGCAGACCTTTATAGGATTAACCTAACAAGAAAGTATCGCATCAAGAATATTTTTCAAGAATGACTTTTCGTGAGGTGCCTGGGTGGCTCAGTGGGTTAAGCCGCTGCCTTCAGCTCAGATCATGATCCCAGGGTCCTGGGATCGAGCCCCGCATCGGGCTCTCTGCTCAGCGGAGAGCCTGCTTCCCCCTCTCTCTCTGCCTGCCTCTCTGCCTACTTGTGATCTCTGTCTGTCAAATAAATAAAATAAAAATCCTTAAAAAAAAAAAAGAATGACCTTTTGTGAAGTATCAAGTTGCCTAAAATGTTTTGAAACCACGGGGTGACCAAGTTAATTCCCTACAAATTGGGTTGCCCAAACATAAGGGGCAGGTTTGTTCTGATGTATTTGCAGGGACAACAAAGTCCTTCTAAGAAGGCAAGCGTGGCTGAGCATCCACGCTGTGACCTTACTGCTGGATGCAAAGGGCACACTGAACACTCACTACCTCCCAGTTCCTCATTGGTGAGATGAAGCCACTAATACCTGCCCAATAGAAAAGAGGGCATTGGGTGCAGGATATAAAATGCTCTCCCTGGCCTATCGTAAATTCTCACTAAATCCTGCCTTTCCACTTATCTTTTTCTTCTTAAAATTTTTATTTGAGAGAGAGTAAGAGAGAGCACCAGTTGGGGAGAGGGAGAAGCAGACCCACAGCTGAGCAGGGAGCTCATGCAGGACTTGATCCCAGGATCATGACCTGAGCGGATGGCAGACACTTAACCTACTGAGCTACCCAGGCGCCCCTCCACTGATCTTTGAAAGGGACCAAAACTGGCCCTAGTTTGCAATTTTCTACCCTCCATGCCACCTGCTATGATAGCAATAAACCTAGATCATAGATGGTTCTCTACCACCAAGGCTCAAAACCTTCCAAGGCTCTGGACAATCCAAAGGATAAACTCCAGCATTCCTTAAAATGCCCCCAGTCCCCTTTTGTTGCAGTGTTTTCCCCAATTCTCTTCTCCTAAAATCTAAACCCAGCTCCCAAAGAGCCTCTCTCTCCCCTAATGGTCCTGATCATTGCTCCCTCCTCCGAACCCACAGGCAGACTGTGGACCCCTGGGATTTGTATGTCTACATAACAGCAGATTTGTTGGATACAGTTCTAACTTCTCCACTAAAAGAGAAATTTCTAAAAGCTAAGTGTTCAGGGTCTTTAGTGTATCTGCCATAACACATGATGCCTCACGCATGGCAATAGTAAGAGCTAACATTTAATGACATCTGACTCTACACCAGGCAGTATTTTATTTATCTATTTTAAAGATTTTATTTATTTATTTGACAGAGAGAGAGAGATCACAAATAGGCAGAGAGGCAGGCAGAGGGAAAGGGGGAAGCAGGCTCCCTGCCGAGCACAGAGCCTGATGCGGGGCTCGATCTCAGGACCCTGAGATCATGACCTGAGCCAAAGGCAGAGGCTGCACCCATTGAGCCACCCAGGTGCCCCATTCACCAGGCACTTTCTTTTTTTAAGATTTTTTTTTAAAATTTTCATTATTTATTTGACAGACAGAGATCACAAGTAGGCAGAGAGGCAGGCAGAGAGAGAGGAGGAAGCAGGCTCCCTGCCGAGCAGAGAGTCCGATGAGGGGCTCGATCCCAGGACCCTAGGATCATGACCTGAGCTGAAGGCAGAGGCTTCAACCCACTGAGCCACCCAGGCGCCCCCACCAGGCACTTTTTTAAAGGCCTCACATCCCCCTATGGCTAGATGCTATCATTCTCCCTCATTTTATAGATCAAGAAACTAAGATCCACAGAGGTAACCTGTCCAAGATTATAGTGCTAGGAAGTCACACAGCCTGTGCTCAAACTCATGCAATCTGGCTGCAAAACCACATTCTTAACCACGGTGCTAGAGTCACCATCCTATCAATCACATTAGCTAATTAATGTAAATGAGCTTTAAAAAATATGAAAGACGATGAGCCCCAATAAATCCAAAATAAATCCAAACAAAATCCAAAACAAATCTAAACGAAATAGGTCTCTACTACCTCTAAGGGAGGGAGGCAGTAGTGCATGAAATTTAGCATCAGACTGGAATCTGAACACCAGCTCTTACCACTTTTTAGCTGAGTGACCCTGAGCAAGTCACCTGATCTTTTCCAGCATCAGCCTCTGTAGCCAACAGACTAAACTACCACTGTGTGGGATGGTTCATAAGAATTATGTACGATCAAGGGTGCCTGGATGGCCCAGCTGGTTAAAAGTCTGGCTTTGGCTCAGGTCATGATCCCAGGGCGCAGGGTTTGAGCCAGGCATCAGGCTCCCTGCTGAGCCTGCTGAGCTCCCTCTCCCACCTTCCCCCAGCCCCGGTTGTGCTCTCTTTCGCTCACTCTCTAATAAATAAATAAAATCTTGAGGGGAAAAAAAAAATTAAATGAGATGACACAGGTAGAGCTAAGAACAAGTCTGCCACACAGTATGTGGTCAGTGAAGGCTGACTCTAAAAGGAGATTCAAATTGTGAAGCCCTGGGAATTTTCTTTGCTAAACTGTTAAAACAACAAGTATAGAAGAGTCCTGATAGTGTCATAAAGGCTTATGTCTTTGCAGCAATATCCCAATATGACTTTAGTAATTTTCTTAATACCCCAAGCCCGTAAAACAATCAAATAACATTAACTACCCCTAATTAAACAAACAAGAGTCCTGCCTCTGGGCATAACACTCACTGAAGGAGCACTTTGAAGAGCCTTTAAAGCAAGTGCAAAGAATGAAAACGTTTACAAGGAAGCAGAAGTCAAGCTGACAACGAAGTGCCGCATATCCAAATGTGTGCTGGTTTTCTGGAAACCGTGCCCTAGGACGAAAAGCTGGATAGTGGGAATGCTTAATGTGATGAGAAAACCCTGACGAAGTATCAAAGATCTACAGTTTGGGCCAGTCCCCAGAGCAGAAGTCGGTACAACAGGTCCAATGATAATCCTGGGAAGCAGGTTTCAGCTCAAGTTCAAGGCAGCGGGGCGGGAATGGGCACCCCTGAACCGCACAGAGCTCACCCATGGAAGATGCTGGGGCTCCAGTCATGAGATAAAGGGCAGAGGGAATTCTTTAACTGGTCGGTTAGTCTGACCAATTCCGAGGTCCCTCCCAAACGTTGGAGATGGGCCGCACAAGACAGGGAAACGCTCTGCTCAGAAGGAGGCTGTGACTGTATTTTAACCAACTTTCCGGTTAAAATTGGGAGTGGGGGTGAAATGTAATAATTGGGGAAACGTGGCATCAGAGAGGTAACATCTCTGCAAAATGCCCCTAAAGATCCTAAACTCTGAGGCTCCGAGGGCCTAGTGGCTTGCAAAGGGTATCTGGCAACAGTGGCTCCGATTCCACTCATGGTATGTGCTCCCGCAAAAAAGCTTCCAGAATAGCTCCCAGCCCCTTTCTCACCAGCTGCTACTGTCACCCCTCCTAAGAGAAGCGGAGGCCGGCTCCGCCAGAGGCCTGGAGGGAGATGGGAGTCGCGGTCAGCCCCCGGTGAAGGGTCTGAGACCGATCCGGCGGAGAGAAGGAGGCTCCGACCCGGGACGTGCAGCGGGCTCCCGGGTCCCGTTATATGAGAAGCCCCCGCCGCCAGTGCCAAGGTCGTCCCGACTCCTAGGACGCCCGGCGCCGGCGCACTCACCAGCGCGCTGCCACGCAGCATCCGAGCCGCCGCTCGCTCCATGGGTGCTGCAGACCAAGTAGCCGTGCCAAGCCCAGCAAGTCGCGGCGCAGTGCCTCCCCGCCCAACGCCAGCGCTTTGGAGCGGAGCCAGGGCCTCGCCTCCGCCCCGCCCCCAGCGCCCCTCTCTGGCCCCGCCCCCTCGCGCCTACGGAACCGCAAGAGAGACATACAGGTCCCCTCTTCGCCTTTGCCCTGCGTACTGCTCACGCGAGACTTGGACAGGGCAGTGGGGCGGGAAGAGAATCGGAGACACAACAAACATGGCGGCGGCAGCGGCTGCGACGGTGACGAAGACAGCGGCGGCGGCGGCGGCGGTGGCGACGGCAGCGGCGTTAAACAAGGCAGTGGGAGTTACTCGGTGCGGTGGTCAGGTGGTAAGTAGCAGGCTTCCGGCTCGGACGGTGGCGACACAGCTGAGCAGGACGGTTAATAAGGAGCGGCTGCCGGCGAGAGCCGGGTTCGCGGCGGGCGGGCTGACCCCACCCGGGAGTCAGTCTCAGCGGAGGGTTGGGCGTGGTCGGTCGGTCGGCAGGGTCACGACCCGGGACGTTCCTGGCCCGAGTGCGGAATGTGTGGTCCTTCGGTTCCGGGTGCCCCGAGGGAGCGGCTCCTGTGGGTAGGGGCTGGAGACTCTTGGGTAGGGACCTGCTTCTCGCTCTGACAGGTGGTGGTGTGGGGGTCTCCCCGAGGTTTGCGTCTTCACCGAGTGCCACGTCCTGGGGCTCAGCGGAGGCGCGGGTATCCTGGGTGCTCCGAGTTCTGATGAGGATGCTGCCCAGACGCCAGTCCTGGGCTGCTCCTTGGGAGGACTTTTAAAACCTCTGTCTGTTACCCAGCGGTCCAGCTTGGGTTAGGTTCTACTGTTTGTGCCCTCTAATTCTGCGGGGATGTGAGGTTTGGGGAGGGCTTTGCAGCAAAGACCTTTTCAGGTTCATACAGGTTTAAGTCAGTAAACTGTAGTGCGGGTAGCCAAGCCTATGAAGCACCTATGAAGCGCTCCTCTAACTGAATTTGAATCGAAGTTAAATCGGTTCCAGCTACCACTACCAACCACGTGGCCCATTTAGTGTCCCCTTAGTGTGCTGTTCAGAACCCTAATGAGGAGTGACAAGCGGGCGAAGCAATAAAGGCACTTTAAATTGTGAGACCTACGGAAATTCAGGTTAGAAGAAACAAAACTTATTTAAAACAAAATTTTACGTCTGGATTAATGATATTAAAATTCCATTTAATTTTAGTTGATGAGGTGCCCTCACAGATATAGTTTATCATTGGGAAATCGTTACAGGGAATTGAGATGTTTGGTATTTTTTTGCCCCTCGGGGTTCAAACTGTTTCCCAGAAAACCCTGTGTTTGAGGTTGTGATAGAGATTATAATAAGGATGAGAATCAAATGTTCCCTTGCTGGGGGACTGGAGGTTTTCTTTTTAACCCTTTCCCATGAATGTTTTCCTACAAGGCTAGTGCATTTTTATGCAACTGTAATTGTTCAGTGGTACTAAGCCTGACCCTTTAAGTGTATAATTCTGTGCACAAATGAAATTAATAACTTAAATTTAAGAAAGACATTAAGAGTTTGCCAAATATGAAATCTTTAGAAATCCACCGAGGCAGTGGGGAGTCATAATAGTGCATGTTTTTCTTTGGTGAGTCTTTGGAGCTTTTGTTGACAGGAACCTGTTGCTTTGTTCTTTGATTATCTGTTAGATTAGTTTTCTTTTCTGGTAATGGTAAAATTGGCAGAAGTTATTTTCTTATTAAACCTGTAGATGCTAATTAACTTTCTCATAAAGGTTTTGATCTGTGGTGTGCTTTTCTTTGCAGACCTCTGTATGGCTTTTCAATTTTAGTTGAAATTCCCTCCATGGCCTTTTGGAGTCCCTTGGTGTGTCTCCAGAGTAAATTTCGATTACTCTACATTTCATCAATGTTGGAGTGGCAAGAAAAAGGAGGAACTGATTTGGGGTGAAAAGGTTAGAGTGTGTAGCTTCTGTTTTGGCTATCTCCTGACTATATGTTTTACTTTTATGTTATGTTTTTTGATTTCTCAAAGCTTCATAATGCTCCCTTTTGCATTCAAGGAATTTTTTTTTTTTTTTTGGACAGTTCTGTAATCAGAGGAAATGTGTTCTAATTGTCTTTGAAAGTCTGTGTTAACTCTCTATCCTAATCAGTCCTCATTTGTCGGGCTTCTTCATTGATGTGTATTCTACGGCAGAGTAAATCTTTCAGTGGCTATAATTATTGGGCTATAAAAATAAGCATATCTGTTGAACTGTAGTCACTTTATTTATGAAGGCCTACCTAACTGCCAAATTAAGCTATTGTATAAGTAAGTTAATTGCTAAGTATTCTACATTATGGTTAGTAACCCCCAAATGGTAGGTGAATAAAATAGATCTTTCTATTCCCTAATCATGTTGTTCTCAAAATTCTCCCATAGCTTTTAAAAAGGATAGACTTTGGGAAGAAGGTAGGTTAGAGAGATTCTTCTGGTTCTTATGTCACTGCTCTTTTGTAGTTTTGGCTGTCTTCTAATTCACATCATGATGCCTGTTTTGTTAGTTCTTGTTGAGAGGGTGTGTGTGTATGTGTGTCAATATCTTCCTATTTATAATGTGAGACTGAAGAACTAATATCAGAAGACTTCATGCAAATAAATCCTTTATCAGAAACCAGGGAAAGTCAGAGAATAGTTTCAAGTGAATGGTTTAAAGGTGAAGAGGTTTTCATGTTCTTCTGGGATATCAAAGCTTATTATTAAATATTTCTTTCCTTCACTAGTGTGTGTAGCACCTGGTTGTTTTGTAAGAACCTTATTTTTGAGCCTTGAATGGATAATTTGGGAGAAACAATTGGCATGAAAATAGTTCCGGTACATTCTACCCAGTTTATACACACATGTACCTGTACCTCACAGAATCCCATACTAGACCCAACTCAGAGTAATCACAGGGAGGACTCAAACAGTTTGCCATATCATAAGGAACGGTAATCATACGGTATGGGAATAATTCTTCTCTGGTTGATGTAATTAGATATCAGTTAGTAGAAAGAGTAGATCAGGCTAGGAATATACCACCCAAATCTGTAATAAATATTGGAGAACTCAAATATGTTCCTTTTTCTGAAGACATGATCTTATATATTAAAATTTGTGTAAGTTATCTTTTGTCTCCAAGATGTTGAATTCATGGCTCATGGAAAAGATACCTTCAGTAAAAATAGTTTGCTGATGTCCTAAAGTAGATTTTTATGGTATGTTTGCAAAGGTTTTTAAATTTATCCGTGTCTTGGGAGCTTTTTTGGATTTAATTTGTGGAATTCTTAGATTAAACTTTCAGTCAGAGACTGATGATTATTAAAGACAGGAAGATGTCTTGGATATAAAACCTTTATTTTCTTTTGATACTAGGAAGTCTTCTGTAGTTTCACAGTTATTGCTCGTTTCCTGTTTACTGTCGCTTAGAAATAGTGACTTGAGATGAACAAAGCAGGATTTTGAACCAAAGGCTCCATGCACATTCAGGCCAAAGGCCTGTCGTTGGGGGCGGGGTGTGTGTGTGTGTGTGTGAGAGAGAGATGTGAAAAAGGTCAAGTGAGCACAAAAAATGCTTATGGACAGAGTGACACTTAATTTTTAAGTCATTGCAGAATGTCTGAGGTTGAAAACCATATCAGTATATTTAAAACTCTTTAAGAAGAGATTTTGTTTTCATATTTATAATGTAATCTTCCCTTTTTTCATTGGCATTCTTTGTTTTTTGTTTTTAAGTCCATCATGCATTATGATTGAAAATCAGCACACAATTTATGGCAGAGAATGCAGTGAAATTTATAATGTGACAATGTGATAATAGCCAAGACTGTCAAAATATGCCAGCCATCCTCTGTAATTAGGCTCATTTGTGTTCTTAAAACTTGAAATGCATGTATAAAAATACCATTTTCTTCTGCTTGCTTACTGGCAATCTCATGCATTTTTTCTGCACTGTCACATGTTCTCCTTTAGCAGTGTTAGGCTTTCTAATCAGAAATTGGTAGGATTTTTCTTGCTTATTGAAGCCTATCAAAGTATATGCAGGTATTTTCCAGTGGAAACATCTCAAATATCAGCATTTCTTTCTTAATTATAACTTTTATAGTTAGGACACAGACAATCTATAGGGGCTTACTGGTCCTCATACCTTTTATTTCTTTTTTCCTTTTATTGGGGAGCCTCTTCCTCTAGTACTATATTGAGTAGCAGTAGAAATAGTAATCATCATGGTCTTATCCTTGATTCTAAAGGGAATGCAACTAAATTTTCTCCATTAATTGGTATAGGTTTTTGGAAGATATCCTTTATCAGCTTGAGGAAGTTTAAACATTCCAAATCTGATTAAATGATTACTGTAATTTTCTTGCCCCTAGTGTTGTCTTTGTTTTTCTTAAGGGGGTGGACTGTCTTTTCTTCTCTAGGAAGTTTTATATTCTGTCTTCTTTGAGGTTTTAAAATTTCAAATGTGTCTAAGTGTTGTTTTAGTATCATATACTGTTTTGCACTCTATGATCCTTTTCCATCTGAAAGGGATCTTTAATTTTGGAAATTTCTTTTTTTTTTTTTTTTTTTTTTTTTTTTTTTTTTTTTTTTTTTTTTTTTTTTTTTTTTTTTTTTTTTTTTTTTTTTTTTTTTTTTTTTTTTTTTTTTTTTTTTTTTTTTTTTTTTTTTTTTTTTTTTTTTTTTTTTTATTTTTTAAGACTTTATTTATTTATTTGACAGAGAGAGATCACAAGTAGGCAGAGAGGCAGGCAGAGAGAGAGAGGAGGAAGCAGGCTCCCCGCTGAGCAGGGAGCCCCATGCGGGGCTCGATCCCAGGACCCTGAGATCATGACCTGAGCCGAAGGCAGAGGCTTTAACCCACTGAGCCACCCAAGCGCCCCGGAAATTTCTTGATTGCAATTTTTTTTTAAAAAACATTTCTCTTTGTTTACATTTCTGTGTTTCTGAAACTCATTTTAGAACTCTACCTGCTATATATCGTACCTTTTTCTTTTTTTTAAGAATTCTCATTTACTTTATTTTATTTTTTTAAAAAGATTTTATTTATTTATTCATCAGGGGAGAGAGAGAGAGAACAAGAAGGGGGAGCGCCAGGCAGAGGGAGAAGGATGCTTCTTGTAAGCAAGGAGCCTCATGCGGGACTCAGTCCCAGAACCCTGGGATCATGACCTGAGCCAAAGGCAGCCGCTTAACCGACTGAGCAACCCAGGCATCCCTGTTTCTTACCTTTTTTTTTTTTTTTTTTAAGATTTTGTTTATTTGACAAAGAGAGATCACAAGCAGTCAGAGAGGCAGACAGAGAGAGGAAGGGAAGCAGGCTCCCTGCCGAGCAAAGAGCCTGATGTGGGGCTCGATCCCAGGACTCCGGGATCATGACCTGAGCCGAAGGCAGAGGCTTTAACCCACTGAGCCACCCAGAGGCCCCTGTTTCTTACCTTTTAATGTATATTTTTACATTGTTTTCCACTTGTATGTGTTTTGTTGTCCTTTCCTTTTCCTTTTATTGAGATACGATGTTACCACAGATTATTGTTGATCTCATTCTTCATAATCTGACTGGCTCACTTTTCCCCCCAACCAGAGGGCAAATTTTTTTTTTTTTAAGATTTTATTTATTTATTTGACAGAGAGAGAGAGACAGCGAGAGGGGGAATACAAGCAGGGGGAGTGTGGGAGAGAGAGGGAGTGGGAGTGGGAGAGGGAGAAGCAGGCTCCCGCAGGGAGCCTAATGCGGGCTGGATCCCAGGTCCCTGGGATCATGACCTGAGTAGAAGGCAGAGGCTTAACAACTGAGCCAACCAGGTGCCCCCAGAGGGCAAATTTTAAAGGACAAATGAATAGAATCAACAGTAGTCACAGAAGAAATAGTAATGTAATAGTAATGTAATCAGTAAACACTGATAAAAACCTGGTAAGATGAGAAAAAGCAACTGAAACAAATTTGTTCAGAAACCAACAGTAATCCTTAAAATTAAGAAAGTTGAGCCAGACCAAAACAAGTGATTTAAAGAGATAGCCTAAAAGAGTAAAGTAAGGTACGAGTTTGGGTGATTGCAATTTGGACTCTGTGGGTTACTGAGACGAAGGTAGACCATGTTCAGACCATGTTCGTTTCATTGTAACTGAAGAATGGATTTAAAACGCGAGCTTAGCATGCTCAGTTGATGAGGTGATTGATAGAAAAAGGGAAAAATACTGAATCTGGGACAGAGGAATGTTTTGACCCGAGGTATAACCATTTTTTGCTGCAAAAATAGCTGAGAACATGCCATATGCTACAGGTGTTGGGGGATACTTTGTGTACAGATACTCGTAAAACTTACAGCAGCACTGCCAGTGATAATATTATTCCGGTTTACAAAATAAGAAACTATAGCTGAGAGAAGTTTCTGTTCAGAGTCTTCAAGCTAGTAAGTTTGGGCTAATACTGTAATACTCTGTTCATCCAACTGAAAACTGAGAAGTGGTAGTGGTAATAATAATACCTTTTAAAACCCCCTAGACATCTTCTCAGAAGGGTGGAAGAGAACTCTTCACAAATGTAGCATTAAGAACAATGATAATTTTGGGGCGCCTGGGTGGCTCAGTGGGTTAAAGCCTCTGCCTTTGGCTCGGGTCATGATCCCAGTGTCCTGGGATCGAGCCCCGCATCAGGGTCTCTGCTCGGCAGGGAGCCTGCTTCCTCCTCTCTCTCTGCCTACTTGTGATCTCTGTCTGTCAAATAACTAAATAAAATCTTAAAAATATTTTTAAAAAAAAGAACAATGATAATTTTGTCACCTGCACGTTCTTATTTGGATACATTCAAAATAAAGAACAAGTTAACTGTGAGGAGAGAGGAAGACAAGAAATACAGAAATTAAATAAATCAGTCTGGGGCCAGGAAACAAGGGAAACCAAAAACAGCCCTGTGTCGTTCATTGGTTCCTGAATATAACTGCTCCGTTGTACAGTATGCCTCTCTCTAGGAGGAGCAGCACTCACCGTATCACAGTCAAGGGTTAGTCTGTATCTAGTAGAGTGCTAGTTAAGTTAGTTAAAAACAGAAGTTTGGGTCTGAAAACATCAGTCACGCTCCGGTCAGTTGGGTAACTTGCCGTCACTGAAGCCCTCTCATTTCTCAACTCCAATTCTTTGGAAAACAGTTCTTTCTTTGGAAAACAGGCTGAAAAGTACTCTGAGTGGTCCAGACATTCTCAAAGAAGAAAAGCTTAACTGGTGGACTTAAATGACTGAGATATTAAGATTTTTATTATTAGGACTGGGTGGTATTGGTGTGAAGACAGACAAAAATAGACCAGTGAAACAGAACAGAGCATCCAGAAATAGGGTCACATAATACAATCACCTGATTTAGAGGGTGGTAACAGAGTCTAGTGGAGAAAGGCTGGTCTATGAAATGCATGTTGCTAGACAGTTGGCTCTCTCTTTGGAAAAAAGTATATTTCAACTCTTACCTCACAGTATACATACACAAAGCTCAATTCCAGATAAAAATATGAAAGGAGAAAAAAATAGTAAAGCTTTTAGGAGAAATTGCAGAACATCTGCAATTTCTTGTTGGCAAGGATACAACCCTAAATGTAAAGGAAAGAAATGGGTAAATTGGACTATGTTAACAACTTCCAGAGTGAGAGAAGCCACTGAAAATATACGTATCCAATAAAGAGCTCATATCCAGAATATTATAAAGAACTCTTACATATTAACTAGAAAAAAACAGAAAACCTAATAAAAAAATGAGCAAAAGACTTGAACAGATATTTCATTGGGTACGAAAATAGCGGGTATCTCTGTGGCTAATTTACATAAAAACTATACAGTTTCATTAGTTATCAAGGATTAGAAATGAAAACCAATGTGATACCACCACGAGCTCACTGGAATGGCTGAAATGAAAAAGGCAAAAAATACCTCCATGTTGGGGAGGATATGGAAGAACAGAGTTCCTCTTCACTGCTCGTGGGAGTGTAAATTGGCATAAGCACTTTGAAAAGGCATTTTGTATTGTCCAAAGCTGAATATATGCAAGCCCTGTGACATAGCAGTTTCAGAAGTCAGGGTAGTGGAGTCCTTGCGGGGCTCTGGGGCACCAGTACTGGAAGGGTCCACCCTGGGATGCTGGTGGCCTTCTGGTTCCCGACATGGGTCAGACTTCATGGATGTGTTCACTTTGTGATGACTCGTTGAGCTTTATGTGCTCTTCCATGTGTATGCTGTGCTTTGAGAAAAAATTAAGCATATATGTTGAGAAGTAACTAATCTTAGCTTAAATTCCATTTTACTGGCTTTTAAAAATAAGGACTTTTTAAGGTAGAAATTACTTATTAAATAGGGGGGAAAATGAGGAGAAGACATACTTAAGAACATCTTATACATTTGCATAAAAATTTTTTATTGGGAGAAAAGACCTTTGTCTCCTAGGTGTTAGATTTTCTTATCTTGTTCTTACTAGGAAACTTTTTGGTTATTTGATTTCTGAATTTGGGCCATAAACTTAGGTGAAGTCCAGTTTAGTTTGTGGTTACAAAATCTCATGGGAGATTTCCCTCTACATGAGGATCAGATATTCCTGTGTGGTTTTTTTGTTTGTTTGTTTTGTTTTTTTTGCAATAATCATAGGGGTGCATATAAAGTTTAGAATTTGTGGTTTTTTAATTTTCTTTTTAAAATTATTTGTTTTTTATTATGTTCAGTTAGCCAGCATATAGCATAGCATGTTTTTGATGTAGTGTTCAGCAATTTATCTTTTGGTTTCTTTCTTAATTTTTCCCCTCATTCTCAGAGTGAATAAGATGATACATGGTGGTAGAGAAGGTGATTCAGATTTCCAAGGCAGAAGTCAGGAAACTATGGCCTATAGCCTTATTCTGGCTCAAGGCCTCCTTCTATAAAGCTTTATTTTGGAACATAGCCATACTCAATTTGTTCACATGTGATTTGTGGCTGCATTTAGCTGTAATGACAGTTTAGTAGTTGCGACAGAGACCTCATAATGGGCAAAACCTAATATACTACTGTCTGGCCTTTTTTACAGAAAAGGGTTGCCAGCCGCTGTTCTAGTGCACCTATTTCTAGAGCATTCATGTGAACCCTATGATTTGAGAGTCTTTGCTGTCTGAAATGATAGTCACTAGCCATATGTAGCTGTTTCCATTTAAATTAATTAAAGAAAATAAAAAACTCACATCGTTTGTATTAGCCACATTTGAAGTGCTTATTGCTGTGTGTGGCAAGCAGAACTCTATTGGACAACGGAGATATGTAACTTGTCCATCTAGAAAATTCTCTGGCCTTGATCGAGCCACTTTTTTTTTTTTAAATTGTCTCCTTCATTGATAATCCCTGCTGTTGTGCCTGTTTCTTTCATGTGGACTTATTTTCTCTTTTTTTTCAGTGTTTGTAATTTTTTTCTATCCACTTAAGACTGAATTTGGTCCCAGTTTATTTAAATATTAAATACAGTAAATTTTCACAATTTTCTCTATGTGTTCTCTAGTTCACCAAGAAAAGATATTTAATGGCGGGGACTGTATTCTGTGTTGTTTTGTATACCTTGCACGTATTAATTTTTGTCACTGTTGTTTTGATAAATACTCGGTCTCCCTAAATAGTGTGAAATTATTTCAGTTTTTTTCCCCTAGGCATAACCAATTGTAAACTTCGTAAGAAAAAAGAAGAAAAGGATAAAGCAAAGATGGGTGAAAAGAAACCAGAGCCTTTGGACTTCGTGAAAGATTTCCAGGAATATCTGACTCAGCAGACTCATCATGTGAACATGATTTCTGGCTCAGTTAGTGGGGACAAAGAAGCAGAGGCTCTTCAGGGAGGTAGACTCATCTTAATACTATTAAATAATTCATTTTTCATAAATATATTAATACTCGTATGTAGTTATCCATGTGGTGAGGACCACTATTCACTAATGTGTGTCATTCCATTTTTACTTAGACACAGGGCAATTTGTTTTCCTTTTTAAACGTGTCAGATTTTTGTTGAGGGAAAATGAAACTTCCCCTGGGCCTAACATGGTCTAGAGAGGCATTATGGTCTTGTTGGAAGGTTAGAAATTCTAAATATCCTTCCCATCTTCTAAGTTCTATTAGCTAACAGTAGACACAAGGAACCCAAAGGGGGTGGAGCATCAGCTTCACTACACAAAGGATTTGGCCAGTGGGAAATCTGGATTCGACCAGAAACACAATAGGGGTTTCTTCTTCTTCTCTCTTTAAATGAAGAAAGGGCTGACCATGTTTACTTCTCTAGACAGAGAACCTGCACAGAGAAGGCAGCGACGCACTTGAGCCTGCTCCATAGACTTTAGTCTGGTCTGCTTACCACACAGCCTGGAATCTGTTCCTGAACGTAGCTCAGGGGTCAACAAACTACAGCCCATGGGCCCCATCTGGACTGCAAATTGTTTCTGTATGACCTACAGACTAAGAGTGATTTCTACATTTTAAAATGTTTAGGGAAAAAAAAATCGAAAGAATACTGTAATATATGCAAATTGTATGAAATTCAGACTTCAGCATCCATAAAGTTTTATTGAAACAGAAGCACACTTGCTTGTTTGCATATTTTCTAGAGCTGTTTTTAAGCTAGAACAGCGGAGCTGAGTAGATCTCGTAGAGAACAGATGCCCCCCCACCAAAGTCTAAGGTATTTAGTATCTTATCCTCATAGGAAGAGTTTGCTGCCCCCTGACGTAAACAGTCTGTGGCCTTGTTGTCCAGGGACTAGCAGCAGAGACTAGGCATCACCTGGTAGCTCGTTAGAAGTATAAATTGTCAAACCCCACTGCAGATCTGCTGAATCAAAATCTGTTTTAGTAAGTGCCCCACATGATTAATATACACATTGAATTTCGAGAGGCACTGGCTTCGGAGAGAAATCGAAGATGGGGACACTGATCCTTGTCCCTCCAGTGCAGTGGCCCCCTTGGATATTGGATTTGCACCAGCCAGCAAAATCACTTCTCTTCCCCTCGTGAAGGGGGGGTGGGCAGTGGAAGAGGGGGCTTGACTTGTTCATACCAGTACTGCTGTTTCCTGTGGATGGAGTAGAAGTGTTCCCCCCCAGAAGTTGTAAGAATAAAAATGTCCCTCCTGACACTCTAGTGTACAGGTTCCTGGGCCGGGATTCAACAGACCAGGGTTGTAGTCCCCACTACTTGCTGGATTTCCTGATACGAGCACTTTGCCCCTTCAGTTTCTTTATAGATACAAAAAAGTGGTTGGGTTAAATTAAAAGTAAAGGGCTAGACAAATATCTTGTAGCTTTCAAATTCTTACAGTTCTAACATTCAAGGCTATCAGATATAGTATCTTCCTTTATGTGCCTAGTTAAAATTTTAAGATCCTAAATGTATCCCAGTATCTAGAACATGTATAAACCAAATGAAACAGGGCAAAACTCAACATTAATTGCTTTAGACAACAGTAAACTGAATTAGGATTTAGGGAAATTATCGTGACTGTCAATTCTAATCCTTGTAGAACGGGCTAGAATCTTAAACATGTATAGCTTTGCCATTACTGTTTACTCCCCTCGGTTCTCCAGACCTGTCAAATAAGGATAATACCCTATTCTCTTCTTCAAAAGCATGCTGAAGACTGATAAAATTTATGTGTAAGTAATTTGAGGTCCCTCTATAAAAGGTTCTCAACAGAATATACTACTACTTTTGTATGAAACTGACCTCTGTTTGGAAAGTCTATTTTCTGAGTTCAGCTTTTGTGCTAAATAAACTATCAATTTATGAAAGATTTTCTACCACTCAAGACTAAAATGCTAAATTGAGTTGATTCTGAGATGCATAATTTCTTTTGCTACACTTTGTTTATAGCTGGAACAGATGGTGATCAAAATGGACTTGATCACCCATCTGTTGAAGTTTCCCTGGATGAAAACTCAGGAATGTTAGTAGACGGGTTTGAAAGGACCTTTGATGGGAAGCTCAAGTGTCGGTACTGCAACTATGCCAGCAAAGGAACAGCCCGGCTTATCGAACATATTAGAATCCATACAGGTAATGGCAAAATGGCTGGAGAAAGCATTTTTTGGGGGGCAGGAGAGGGGCCAAGGAAGGCAAGTTGATATGACATATAAGTAGTTCTGATAGTTTAAAATTGAAGATTGATTTAAGGTATGAATAAATAAGTTACTCCATTTTTTCCAAACAATGGCATAACAACAGAAACAGGAAGGCCCCATCTAGAGCTTCCCCTTCCTTAGCCGTCTTCTTGATTCACATTATCTCTCAACATCTGTCTGCTTCTTAGGCTGGGCAGGTTATTGCTGAAGATAGTGTAAAGTGATAAAGTGTTTTTATCTTTATGCTTCCTAAGTATGTTTCAGTTGCCGACCAGGGACAAGGCTTTTATACGGTTGCAGGCTACACTGCTAATCTTCAGGGCTCCTTTGCCCTCCCACCTTCTGAGAAACCCTCCTTACTGCCCTGCCCTGGCGCAAGACCTGGGCAGGTGTCCCACCCTTGTGCCACATGGGTCTCATGCTGTGTCTGAGGACAAGGCTCATGTCAGGGCCATGTTTGTGCCCACAGAGCCTAACAGAGCATAGTAAGGACTTAGTACTTATTTGTTACATTAAGGACCAAATCATCTATTAGATATTTATTTTATATATTTGCGCCATTTTCAGCTAATGGCACTGACCCACAGTTGTCCCTTTTGGCAACTGAAGAGGAGAGGAGGAAGATAGAGGTGAATGAAGCACTGGCCATTTTGAAGGGACACTTAGCATAATTCATACTTGGACTGGGAAGCTTATTTCCATTTTGAGCTTTCTGTTTAATAGAAGGACTTTTTAGAAAAGGCTTTTTGTATTTTTTCTGGAGGAAGGGGTATTGGTGTGTGGATATGTATGAAGAAGTGTTCATGTATAGATGTGTCCATAAACATGTAACTGACACATACTTTGATCAAGTCATTATTATGGAGGGAATATTACTGTCAGTTTTGCTCTTCTTTCCCCAGATGCCAGTTGAAACCATAACAATTTTTATACTATATTGACTAATAGAACATATCTGTAGATCTCAAATTGTTAATGATAAGCTTAAAGTTGACAGGTTTTTTCTAATCAATGGACAGCACAGGAAGCTTTCCATAAATGAGCTACTCTTGCCGTTTCTCCCCCATTTTTCTTTTTAAATAGGTGAGAAACCTCATAGATGTCACTTATGTCCATTCGCATCTGCTTATGAGCGTCATCTGGAAGCCCACATGCGTTCCCATACAGGAGAAAAACCGTACAAATGTGAATTATGTTCCTTCCGCTGCAGTGATCGAAGTAACCTGTCCCATCATCGAAGGCGCAAGCATAAAATGGTACCAATTAAAGGTACTAGGTCTTCCTTAAGCAGCAAGAAAATGTGGGGAGTTTTACAGAAGAAAACAAGCAATCTGGGCTATAGCAGAAGAGCATTAATCAACTTAAGTCCACCTTCCATGGTGGTTCAGAAGCCAGACTACCTTAACGATTTTACCCATGAAATCCCAAATATCCAGACTGACTCCTATGAAAGTATGGCAAAAACCACATCAGCTGGTGGCCTACCAAGGGACCCCCAAGAACTCATGGTTGACAACCCTTTAAATCAGCTCTCAACTCTGGCAGGACAGTTGTCTAGTTTGCCACCGGAAAACCAAAACCCTGCGTCTCCTGATGTAGTTCCCTGCCCCGACGAGAAGCCTTTCATGATGCAGCAGCCCTCTGCCCAAGCAGTGGTTGCTGCTGTGTCAGCAAGTATCCCTCAGAGCTCCTCTCCCACAAGCCCTGAACCTCGGCCGTCACATAGTCAGAGGAACTACAGTCCAGTGGCGGGTCCAAGCAGTGAACCAAGTGCCCACACGAGTACCCCCAGCATAGGAAACAGCCAGCCGAGCACTCCAGCGCCGACCCTGCCGGTCCAGGACCCGCAGCTTCTGCACCACTGCCAGCACTGTGATATGTACTTTGCCGACAATATCCTTTACACTATTCATATGGGATGTCATGGGTATGAAAACCCTTTTCAGTGTAACATATGTGGTTGCAAATGTAAAAACAAGTATGATTTTGCCTGTCATTTTGCAAGGGGACAGCATAACCAACACTGATTGAAACTAATCACATTATGCTTTACTTGGTTTTACCATTTTGTGTTTTATAGTTTTGTTTGTTGGTTTTTTTCGGGGGGGGGGGGTCATTCTAATAAGGTGTCTGCTAATTTAAAGTCTATATATTTATAGAAAAGTTTGACAGTGGAAACAAAAATTTTTTTTTTCCCTATAAATATCTGGTCAGGCTCATTTATGTATTAGAGCAGTGAGACACTCCGGAGTCTGTTTTCTTCCTTTCACTTAGACACTTGAGAACTGGAGTGCAGTCGTAACCCTGACAGGTATTCATTTAAATTCCCCGTGCTTGTGGTCCGTAAACACTTCAGAGCTTACTGATACTGGGTATTCAACATACACATCACAGCTAGATATTATTTCTGCCATATTTCAACATGGTAAGATTACCGTCTTTTACAAAATCTGTTATAAACAGTTGATTTCAGTGTTTGGTAGAGGAATTGCCCTTAACCTCATTCTCTGTCAACGTGCTGTTTTGTTCACATTGCGGAATATTCGCAGTACTTTCCTTTCACCTGATGATCACAGAGCTATTTAGTGTAGCAGATCCTTTTTTTTTTTCCCCCTTAAGGGGAAATGTAAAACAGGTCATTCTTTTTAAATTCAAGTTACAAAAATATGAGGTAAGAGTTCTGAAAAGAAATGAAAACTAAATGGAATGGGTTTAATACTTAAAATACCTGTTTATTCAATTTCTAATTTAAATATGTGTCAAGTTTTCCATTGGATTCTTTTTATTCTGATTTATTGTAAAAACCACATGAGAATGCTAGAAACATCAGAGGATTATCTTTAAAGATGCCTTTTTTTTTTTCCTTTTAATTTGAACCTTTAAATTCTTCACTCTGACATCATGTTGGGTGAGTTTGATAAGTATACTGAGAATCTGTTATTCCTCCTATTTCTTTGATGACCAAAGAGGTACAGTGGGAGTCATCCATCTTATTCCTTGGAAATGCAGTCCTTCAAAAGAAAAAAAATCTCTCAAGTTTCCATTTCCTGCCTTCTGTCCATTTACTGCCTATAATTTCCAAGAAGAGGTAGGTATAAAAACACATGGGAAAATAGGATGGCGAAGTAATACTTAAAAAAATGAGAACGTGTCCAAAACAAATTCTGGTTTTCCCTTCAGAATTGGCCATTTAAAATATTTTCTGTGCATTCAGCTTGTAATGCTTATTTGCAGTTCTGCCCGTTTTTCATGGACAGTGACAAAGCTATGTGGAGACTGAGTCGTCGCCTTAGTAGGAAAGGGTACAAAAGTGGGAAAATAGATATAAAATGCATTTAAATGTGATATTTGTTTACAAAAATAAGACTTGCTAAATCTAGAATAATTTTGAATAGGAGGCTATTGTTTTTATATTGTGTAATAACTAGCTTACTCTGAAGAGAGCTTGGTCAAACAATAAAATATATTGTTACTAACTGTGGTTTCTGTGTACTTTGCAAAAGTTTCATTTTTAATTTGGTTCAAATCTTGAAAGTGTTGCTAATTGGCTTCTTAAAGAGAATACCCCAACTATGAAGCATTTATTAAGCAAACAGGACCTCCACTCTTCTACAATAAATAAAAAGGGAAGCATTGACCTTAGGCGTCCACCAGAAGCCCCACGGGCCAAGTTAATGGATCTTTTGCCCTTCCTTCCAAATGCTAGAAAGCCATTAAAATGAGTTCTCATGGTTTAATATCCAGTCAAAACTAACCTCAACAGCATTGTTCAAAGAGCAGCGAGGAGTCTGTCCAAACTCTCTCTTCCTTGCCTGAGGCTTCTGAATCTACAGTTGAGTTTCTCTTGTTGCTTAAATCACTCATTGCTTAGATCAGCTTGAATGCAACCATTTCCAAATGTGGAACTTGGCTCTAGTATTTATTTATTGCCAGAAAGAAACAGGTTGCTGTCATTTGGAAGATTTTGTAATTATTTTCTTCCTTCTCACTTTTATTCTTCACATAAAAGCAATAGCCCAAGATAGAAAATGAAGGCTATCATTAAAAGAGAAAGAACCCTCTTGTTAAAACCAGTTTATTAACTTTATATTCTGGGCCAAATAGTGACAAACACTTCTTTTCTGGCAACTAAAGATAGATGTTTTGAAGGTACATTTTAATTTAAACAGAAAATATCTTTTTTTCATAATTATAAACTAGAATGTATAATTCTAATTTTCTTATGACTTAAAAAGAGCACAGTTGGTATTCCAAAGGTGTCAATGCTTGAGAGCTACAATAAATTCTAAATGCACTAAAGTTTTTGAATCAAATCTACCTTATAAACTTTTTTAGTATTGTATTTTTAAAAAGATTTAGGATTTTATTTAAATTTTCTGTGAGTTAAAATTTTATACATGGAAAGATGATACTATCTTCCATTAAGTGTTGAATACGTTTCTCCCATTTTATTTTTAATCAGATATTTTATAGAAATGAGCTGCTAGGAAAAGCTGAACGTGAACTATTTATAGTACTTTGCTGTTAACAGGCAATGTTCTGAAACTAAATGTATTTTTGTTCAGTGAACATAAGTTTAGATTTTTAAAGTTGGTAGATAATTTATCTCCACTAATATTTTTTTAAGAAACTGTGAAGAGATTAACAGGGAATAATTTCATTTCAGATTTTACTAATATAGTATGTAGCTACAACTTCTTGAAATTCAAGTAAAGGCTAGACTTTTGCTTTGAATATTTTCCAGTGCTATTTCATTTTAGAAATAAGTGTTTGCCATTCATCTGCAGAAATTGTTTGACAAAGGGAATATTACTTTAAAAATGTTGAGATAAACCTCATTTTAAGTTCTACAAAAATATTTATCAAGTGGATGTATCATTAAAAAAAAATTCCCTGCTAAGGACTTTTTCCTTAAATAGTCTTAGAGGGTATATGATTTCTAGAACTTGTTTTTGTTAATATGTACTTTGATGTAAAGGACATATTTTGTATGCAAAAACTTGAGTATGGTTGCAAAACACTATATTGTTTAGGGATTCCAGAGAGCACTTCAATGCGGAAATAACTATCTAGTCTGTAGTTCCTATTGTGAATGAAGCTTTGCTTTTGTAATACATGAATAAAAAAAAAAGAAGTAACACTTTTCTATTGATCTCGATTTTTTCTTCTTTGAAAACTAGGATCCAATTTTTTAGTAATTTTCCAGTATGTAAACTGTTAATAAAAAAAAACCAGAAACAGGTTTTATGGCTGCATTGGTTTGAATCTGTAGAATGCCTTACCCATGAGAAGATTGGTCACATGAGTTAAAGACAAAAACAGCTCCGTGTACCCACATCTCGTCTCCTTCCTAGTCTCTCTGCTTTCCTGAGGATCCATTCAGCAAGACCCCTGTCCCCACCAGCCCCACCCTGAGGGTTCTAGCACAGAAACGAGGAAGCCTGCCTGCTTCTGATGCCTAATTACCCACGTCACGTCTGACAAGTGACTGACTGATCTGTTATGACATGGGTGTTTAGAACGGACTGTCGCCTTTTTTTTTTTTTTTTTTTTTAAGTAAGTCTTCGACATTTCCCATCACTGGGCGAGAAAACATCCAGGAACACAAAATTGTTTTAGTTTGGAAAATCTTAACCAAAACCAGACATTTGATTGGAAGTTCAGAAGTTTTAATGCGGTTTTGAAAAATATTTCTGGACAATGTTGTCTTTCTCATAATGAAAAAAAGAAATGACACCTGATATGTGGCTGGTTGGCTGAGAGCACAGGTATTTTTTGTTTCCATGTCTTAGGTCCTCCAAAAACTCTGCTTTGAGCCTGTTGAGTTCCTCTGCTAGGAGCTTCAAGTTGAAAGGAAGCACTTGTTTATCTAAAATGAAAAGATCACTCTCACAATTATTTGTGTAAACTAAGCAGGTTGGGCTGTCTAATAACATCAGGAAATGAATTTGAATACTTCAGACAAACTAATCAGATTATTCTGTTAATAATCACAGTCCAGTACGTGTCCTATAGAAACAAAAGTCACATTCATGTGACAGCAAACAGATCTTTTCAGTACCTGGCCACGAAATGTAAGAGCAGAAAAGATAAACCTGAAAAGGATTTTCCTTGTTGTTGACAAGATAGTCGATTTAGAGTCTTTGTGAACTAAGAGGCAGTAAGGCCAAAACGTAGAACTAGGCAATGACATTCTGGTTTGGAGCTGATAAATTCTAGCGGGGCGTCTGGTCTATAACCTGCAATGATG
Organism: Mellivora capensis; assembly: GCA_004024625.1. Taxonomy (NCBI): domain Eukaryota; kingdom Metazoa; phylum Chordata; class Mammalia; order Carnivora; family Mustelidae; genus Mellivora; species Mellivora capensis. Next base: position 6,218 of record PISX010022439.1, on the reverse strand, counting down.
AAGATGTTCTGTCCTACCCCACCCAGAAGCCACCAGCCACATGGGTAATGTGACTGAAATGAGACTGTCACGTTATTAAACAGCTTTGCTGAAATAAAACCGGCAAACCATACACTTCACTCACTTAAACTACGATCTGGCTACCTGCAGGCACGTGCGACTCTCCCCTCGGTCTGTTCGGGAAAGGCTCATCCTCTCAGAAACCTGCGTCCCTTAGCTCCCACCCACCTACCCCAGCCTCGGCCCCACCCCGAATCCCTAAGCGACCACTGATGCGCTCGCGGGGCTCCCGATGTCCCGCTTCTGGGCGCCTCACAGGCCGGGACTCAAGCAGCGTGGCTTTGGGTGGTGGCTTCTCCTTTGCATACTGTTTTCAGGTTCATCCTGGCCACCAGGAATAATGCTGACACAAATATTTGTGTACACACTTTGGTACAAACGTATGTTCGCGATTCTCTCGAGCAGATACCTCGGCGTGGGCGGGCTGGGCCCCCCCCACAACGCCACTGAACCGTCGGAGGAGCTGCTCGGCTGTTTGCCAAAGCGGCTGGACCACTTCACATCCCCAGGAGCCGGGCGGGTTGAGTCTCCTCCACATCCCGCCCGCGCCTGCCCTTCTTGATTCGGGCTGGCCCAGCAGCTGTGCTCGGGAGTCCTCCCTGCGGACTGGCCAGCCTTCGTATCTACCCTGGGGAGATGTCTATCAGACCCTTTGCCCATTTTTAAAATGGGATCCTCTGTATCGCTGAGTGGGTGGTACCGGTCCTCCACCTGTTTTGCATACAAGTCTCTTCTTAGATAAAGTGAGACAAAGGATCCGCAAGTATTTTCTCCTGATCTGTGGGTTGTCTTTTCATGTTCTCTGGATGGTAGGAGAACTGAATTTCTCATTTCATTTAGGTATGGATCCAGGAGCTAGTAGCACCTCCCTCACATAAATAAATAAATAGACCAAAAAAAGTGTCATTTTAATGGGTGAAAAATGAGTCAAGAGTGATTTGGGCATAATCCTATTCTCCCTTCTTCTCTTCATTTTATATAGAAAGCAATAAAGGCAAACGGCTGAGAGAGAACTCCTACAACTATCTTTGTCTCTATTCTAATTATGCTGCTGTTTCTGTTCCAGGCCTCTGGTTTCCAAACTCCGGACTGTAACCTGTAAGTGAGATGCAGGTTGCAGGCAGCCGTTTTCTAAAATGAAGTCAAACAGAATGTTGCAGAGCTCACTCCACATGTGAGGGTTTTGTGAAATTTGTCGCTACGCACGCACATGTTCTCGTACCGGACGACACTCCAGGATACAAGAGAAAATGCGCTTATGGATTGTGGTTAAAAAAAAAAAAAAAGTATGAAAAATACCGTATGGTTAGTGTACTGTTTGCTTTTCCAACTTTCTAAGCTTTTGTAAAGGTATTAATAATCAAAGCTGGTGATGCAGGGAGCCTAACAGAAAGCACACACGGGAGGCAGACTTGACTCTGAACCCAGCTGTCCAAGTGCCTTATAGCTGTTCAGCCTTGGGCAAGTTACTTGATCCTTCCAGACCATTCATGTCCCTATCTGTAAAATTACACTCACCTCATGGGGACACTTAGCATATAAAAACTCAAGAAATGTTAAGCTAACATTAGTTTTTAAATCAAAATTTTAAATATAGTAAGGAGTTCAATATTTAAATATTTAAAACCTGAAGGAGTTATGTTCTAGAACTAGCACATACTCCATTCAAGTTCAGACTGAAGACACACTGAGCTTGCCCATCTGCCATGTGGCCCCTGACCACCTCTCCCCATTCCTTCCTCCACCCAAATCAATGGCCCCGTTTTCTGCTCTAGAACATACCAGACTTGGGCTTCTGCATTTGTGGCCACTGCCTGGAGCGATCCGCCACCAGATGACTACGTGTTCGCTCCTTCTGTTGATTCGTAGCTCGGCTAAAATGTCATCGCTGAGAAGCCTTCCAGACTACCCTTAAAGAGAAGCTCTCCCATCACTCCGCATCGCCTTTCCCTACTTTATTTTTCTCCAGGGCACCAGCAGATACTCACGTATTTGTCTGTCGTCTTTCTGCTCAGTATAACGCTCTGCTCCCTACTGATGCCCCGGCATCTAGAATAAAGCCTAGTCCCGAGTAGCCACTCAACAAAAATGTACTAGATGGACGAAGACCCTGTTCCAGGAGTTGGATATTTAGTTTTTATATAACCAAGTTGCATACCGAAACTGGAAACATGATGTGAACGTTAGGACTAGAGCTAATAAGCCACCCGGTATGTCAGGGGACAGGTACAGCAGCAGCATCGGACCAACCAAACCCCAGGCAACCACCCAGCATACCTTTTGCCTCTTTCATCGTCTGAGAGACAATCCTTCGGAGCGTCTGGTCGGCTTGATGCAGGACGTTAGCTGAACAAATAATTCTGTCTGCTTCCTATGGAATACAGACATTGTTATGGGAAGTTTTATAAGAGAGATGGCTAAAGTAGGACACGTATTTGATGGGATGAAAAGATAAGTGAAGGTGGCTTTTCTGTTCCAGTTGTCCTTCCCTAGATGGGCCCATCTAGACCGCAGGTGCTGGTAAATGTCGAGTCACGGGCTCTCCAGCAACAACAGCAATGCACCCCATTTCCAGTGTCTGTCCGTGTCCCCAGTGCACATATTCCTGTCCTTGCCCACTTCAAGTCACCAACACCAGCGTGACGGCGACAGGCTCCGACATTCCTGAGAGTCAGACAAATGGCTCTGGCCAGCTGACGCCCCACCACAGCCAGGAGCAGAAGTGGGAGCGCCACGGAGACACCAAGGCAGTGGCCATGCATTTTCCATATTTTACCCACGGTTTACACTCAGCTCAAAAAGACCCTCCTTCTGAAAGTGGTGCCTTCCCATTTATGCTAAATGGATCCTGGAAGATTTACCTTTTGTTCCACATTGTCCTCAATATATTTTACTGGATTCTCCAAAGCAGTAAGCAATAAATCAGTCAATTTCAGGCTACAAGAAAGAGAAGGGGAGATAAGATAAATCTCTATATCAAACATCCTTTAAAAAAAAACAAAACCAAAAACTTGTGTTTATGAACACTAAAGTTTTTTTGAAAGTTTTTTGAAGTTTAAGAACACTAAAGAATTCTAGAGGAATAAAAGTGGTATAACCCAAAGGCCCTAAGCCAAAGGGGGGAAAATGAAACGATTTGGAAGCTACCTTCTACTTTCAAAGTCCAAAAGTAGAAGCTTAAAACAAATTATAAGGCAAAAGAATCCTCTTATTTTAAAAAATATTAATTTCTTAAGACCCATTTCAATAAGCTTTGAAAAAAACATTCTCTCTTTTCCCTCATTAAGTGCTACACGTCAGTCCGCCATAGCTCCACTTCATGCCCTGAAGGAGGATACTCAGTCTGTACTTCTGGCTTCTGCTTGTTTACCGGATGTAGGTTAGGGAAGTTCCCCACTGGTCAAGGGGCCACGGAGGGCTGAGGGTGAACTCATTCATTCATTTAACAAAGTTTTACTGAGTATCTGCTTGTATGAAAAATACACAACCCTGTACAAGACACGATGTGCTAAGCAGGGGTGCAGTGAAACCCCCGCCCTCTCTAAGCCTGGTAATGGCTACGTTGACTGTCTCATTACTTCAGCAAAAAGTTATAATTTCAGACAGTGACAAGTGGATGAATGAAGACAATAAACAAAGTGATGGTGTTAAGAGTGTGGGCCGTTAGTCCAACGAATACTCCTCACGTTAGGATGGGCCGGAAAGTTAATCACGCATAGTAAAGTGGGAAGGGTAGAGGGGACAGCAAGTGCAAAGACCCAGAGGCAAGAACAAGCTCATTTCTGTTCATGGAACAAAGGCCAGTTTGGTTGAAAAGTGGCAAAGGGGGAAAGTAGTAGGATATGAGGTTGCAAAGTTAACTGGGGTGAGAACACGTACTTTATGGTAAGGAGTCTGAATTCTACTCCGAGTGCAGAGGGAACCACTGAAACAGTTTAGGCTAGCGTGAGTTAAAGCTCAACTTCAAGATGATCTTTCTCAGGCCGAAAAGAGCCAACTTCTGGAGTGAGTGAGATTGTGCTGGGTCCAAACCATGGGTCTGCCACTTACTACCTGGATGTGTTACCCGGCTGACCTGCCGGTCATCGCATCTATGAAATGGGGATAATTCTATTTATCCTCAAGAGTTGTTTGTGGGGATTGAGTGAGATTAAACACAGGAAGCGTTCAGTACGTGCCCAACACAGAGTATCTGCTCAGCCGCCGTTGCTGTGAGTAGTAACACTACCAGCAGCGGTGGTGGTGAAGTAGTGTCTTACAGAAGCCTGGAAAACGTATGCTTGTCAGATCATCTTTCAACTTCTAATACAAGGCTACCAGGCTTCAAACAACCCCTTCACTGGTGCTGTGACTATTTTGGACATGTGAGAACAGGTGGCCAGGCTCTGAAGACCCAAGATAAAACAGACTGTGCTAAGCATTGGCAAAAGCATGGGAGAAACACTCTTCCTTCCTTTTTGCAAGAACTGGCCCTCCCTGGTCTCAGAGCATTGAGAACATGAGGCCACTCTCATGGGATAGATACCTGGATGCCTCAACCAGCCATTCACTTCCAAAGGAAAAAATTTCAAGTATTCCAGAGTGAGCAGTAATCAGCTGGTTATGCATCTGCTCAAAGTTTCAGGATATTACAAGTTAAAATTAGAAACCTCAGCAGTAGCTTATTTCACAAACCCTATAAACAAATCACTTAAATCCAATTTTTTTTTAGTATGTTCAAGTATGTATTAAGAAATGGGTGGAAACGAGATCTTGGAACATTCATTTTGAGGAATGAATTTTAAAAATTAGCCTTTTAAAAATGACTGATCTGGGGCACCTGGATGGCTCAGTTGCTTAAGCCTCTGCCTTATGCTCGGGTCATGATCCCAGGGTCCTGGGATCGAGCCCCACCTTGGGCCCCCTGCTCAGTGGGGAGTCTGCTTCTCTCTCTCCCTCTGCCTGCCGCTCCCCCGCCCTCACTCATGCTCTCTCTCAAATCTTTAAAAAAAAAAAAAAAAAAAAAAAACTGCTGATGCCCCATGGACAACAGTTAGGCAGGGGCTGAGGAAACATGGGGAATACAGCTCTGGAACTCTGCTGTCGGACACAACAGCCACTAGCCACAAGAGTCTCTTTACATTTAAAGCAATTAAAATAAAATTTAAAATTTCAGCCCTTAGAGGCACTGGCTGTGTTTCAAGAGCTCAACGGTCACAGATGGCCTGCAGGCACTACCCTGGATGGTACAAATAGAGAACATTGCCATCATCAGTGAAAATTCCATTAGAAATGTGCTGCTGTAGAACTCCCAAGACACAGAGCATGAACGGAAGCCCTGGCACTATAGCCCAGAAGCCTCACATACATGCAGCAGTGTAACGACAGGGAAGGTTTAAGGCAAAATTCAGACTCTGCCCCTTCCACCCTTTTTCTTTCTAGAGGAAAACGACCAGGCAAACTATTTAGACTGTGCTGATGCTGTAACGAGAGTTTCAAAGATGTGCCCTACTCTGCATTCCCTCCTCTGATCTCTCATGACAACATAGTCTTAACGAGAGTCCACGTTTGCACACAAACTCGGGTCCACATCTCAGCTGCCGCAAGCCTGAGGACTCTGGGCAAAGTAACTTTCTCACTCAGTTGCCTCCTCTCCATAAAGGGAAGACAACAATCTCTCTCCAACGCTTGTGTAAGGATTAACCAAGGGGCCATGAGTCAAGCAAGGAGTACAGCTGGCTGGGCTCAGGGAGGCAGCTGGTGAAGGTCAGCTTTGTGTGGGGTACCTGGCCTCCGAAGAACACGGCGGACTCTGAATTGTGAGGCTGTTGTGTTCCCAAGCATTTTTCCCAGGGTTGGGCTTTTCTATCTTTCTTGCCATCAGGTGGATGGTCTCGGCAGGCAGAGCCTGGGGTCTCTGATCATTCCTCTGCAAACAGGTCTCGAGAGAACAGTCTAAAAAGAGCTGGCAGAAGCCTAATGAATCTGAAAACGTTAAACCATAAAATTACTGGTGCACTGTTTTTTTTTCCAAAATGTGACATAAACAAATTACACAAATGATACTGGCGGCAGCAGGAAAAACCATTTGCAAAGCTGAACACATAGCTTCAAAAATTAAGTAAAGCGATACTAACTTCCCCATCCAATTAAATTCTCACTAAGAATGATAATGATTT
>PISX010022438.1:0-31703 GCA_004024625.1 Mellivora capensis | reverse complement strand
GACTCTTAATCTCACAAAACAAACTGAGGGTTGCTGGGGGGAGGGGGTCGGGAAAGGGGGGTGGGGTAATGGACATTGGGGAGGGTATGTGCTATGGTTAGTTCTGTGAAGTGTGTAAACCTGGCGATTCACAGACATGTAACCCTGGGGATAAAAATATGTTTATAAAAAAATATATATATAAAAAATTTAAAAAAAAATACGCTTGGCAAGAGGAAGATGGAATACAGAAAAAAAAAATAGAAAACAAGGGGCTTAACAGAAGGCAATGAAAACTGGCTAGAAGAGTCTAGATGAAAACAAACTGAATAGTCTAGATGAAGAATATCTACACCAAAGCAGTGGCCCCAGAAAAGAGTAATAAAAAATAGTTTCCATGAGAGACTATGGACTCTGAAAAACAACCCAGGAGTTTTGAAGGGGCGGGGGGTGGGAGGTTGGGGAAGCCAGGTGGTGTGTATTAAGGAGGGCATGCATTGTATGGAGCACTGGGTGTGGTGCAAAAACTATGAATTCCGTTACGCTGAAAAGAAATAAAAAAAAATAGTTTCCAGGGGGAAAATGTACATACTGTGACTGTGTGGAGCTTAATGTAGAAATTCAAATGTAATTCAATGTTAGGAAATGTGTTAAAATAGTTAATCATATTAGTACATAAAGCACTTGTTACCTTTGCTTAGAACACACTCTTCTACCCCATACATTTTTAAGGCTTTCTCCACTTCAGGCCATTTTGGTGTTCATTTATTTATACATCCCATCTGCAAGAGGCCTTAATGGACCACTCTTTTTTTTTAAGATTTTATTTATTTATTTATTTGTCAGACAAGTAGGCAGAGAGGCAGGCAGAGACAGAGAGGAGGAAGCAGGCTCCCTGCTGAGCAGAGAGCCCGATTCGGGGCTCGATCCCAGGACCCTGGGATCATGACCTGAGCCGAAGGCAGAGGCTTTAACCCACTGAGCCACCCAGGCGCCTCTGGGCCACTCTTTTTAAAGAGGTATTTAGTACTTTTCTAGAATCCCTTATTCTGTTTATTTTGCTACATAAGAGTAACTGCTACCTACTTGTTCATTATCTATCTTTTTACTGAAAAGCTAGATGTGTGGAGCAGGGACTTTGATTATTTTAACCATTACTATAACCCTAGGATTTAGAAAAAAATTTGAGAGTAAGTGCTCAAAAACTAGTTGTAAGTTACTGATACAATTACCTTCATATATGTAAAAATACATCTCATATAATTTTAAGATTTCAAAAGTAAAAATTAATATTTTCTTTGTACATCATCATTCCAAATGTCAACCTCACCCTTAATGAAAAAGCATTGGGAGTATTCCTATTAAAATTAATAACATGAACATAAAAATATTCTTTGTCTCCACGCTCATTTTGCATTTTTTTTAAGTAGCCGATATAAACAAAGAAAAAGAAATGTAAACATTGAAAGTGGTGATTTATCTTGAGAATCCAAGAATGAAGGTAGAAAATTAGTACAACTAATGAGAAAGTGAAGATTTCTGTACACAAAATAGAAATATCTATATGACATTTGAATAAGAAAGATTTTCTTAGAAAAGACAAAAATGGTACAGTGATAATTGATAATAAAAGGACTACAATGAAATGAGAACATTGCAATAAAAGGGACAATGAAGTTAAAAACCAGCTACAAACTAGTAAAATATATTTGCAGTGGAAAAATTTGACCTTTGATTGGCACCTAGATTTTAAAGAGAATTCCTATGAATTGATAAGAAACACTGCAAATACCAAACAGGAAAATGTATAAAGGCTTGGAATAAGGAAATGGAAAATGATAATATAAAAAGAACCTGATTTTAATTCATGAAATTAAAAACTTGAAGAATTCAAAACGAAATATTTCCCATCCATCAAATTTATCAAATCAAAAGAGCTACTATAACAAGTATAAATGGGATATAAATAAGGAGATAGTTTCATAGCCTACTGGAAGAAATATAAATAAGTACAACCACTTTGGGAGAATATGTTTGCATCCTACAATATGCCAATTCTGAACCCAATTATGTACCCTAAATTAATTCTTGTATATTAGAAAACAAATAGAATTATTTACACAAAAGTATTTTTAATAGTAAAGAACTACAAACAGGTATGCCTGAAATAAGATTCCAGGTCTAAAATAGCATGCAAAAATCTATCTAATATTTATTTCTTTTTTAAGATTTTATTTATCTGAGAGAGAAAGAGTGAGCAAGAGAGAAAGAGAGAGTGCAAGTAGGGGGAGGTGGGGCAGAGAGAGGGAGAAGCAGACTCCCCACTGAGCAGCGAGCAGGACAGAGGGCTCCATCACAGGACCCCAGGATCATGATCTGAGCTGAAGGCAGACATTTAACCAACTGAGCCACCCAGGCACCACCAAAAATCTATTTAATATTTAAATTAAAGGTGATAACTTTACTATCAAAATGGTCTCAATATATAAAATATATAAAAAGCTGTGCAGCTCCTTCTTTGTCTGACACACCAAAAAATGTTACCACAAAATATTAATCTAGACATTAGTTTCACCTGTGATTATAACATAAAATACCTGGTAAAATACCAAAATACTTGAAAGTATATATAATAGGAGAGATGCAACTTGGCTAATCTCTTTAATTCCAAGAATGCAAGGATCATACTGCATTAAAATATATATTATGGATGGGAAAAGATGGCAGAGTACAACCGTTAGCTCACCACCATTCCAAATTTATAACAAGGTATTTACAAGTTTCATTCACATCCATGTAAATAAACTAGAGTGACCCAAAGACTTGCAGAGCAAACTGTAAACTACCTATGAAGAAGAAGCCACATTATAGAGGTTAGTGAAGGCAGAAACAACGGTCCAGAGCTGCTGCAGGAGGGAGGAAATTGCAGGCATGGAGAGGGGGAAGCACCAGGGATCCCATAGGAGGAAAATGAAGCCCTGTAACATCTGGCCTTGAAAGCCAGAGTGGCTCCATCCCCTGAGCTTGTATAACCAGTGGAACTTGGAGCCTGGAGCTTGAAAAATCACCTGATTCAACACTGGGCCAGCAGGGAGGGTGATAGGTGGGTTCCTGGCCTTAAAGAGCCTTTAGAAAGACAAAAAAGAAACAACAGTTTGCTCAACACCTGGGCAAATGGGAGAGAGACCTGTCTCAAAGATTTCAGAGCTGATGAGTGACTTCTCCAGATATGAAGGTGCTGGAGGTGCTATTTTCTTTTCTGCTCCCCCAGCTTACGTCTATGCAGTAGGTTACACTGCACAGACACTTGCTACCTAACCCCCCTTACAGTGCAACTTGCCCATCAGTTCTCCTGAGGACTTGCCTACTCCAAACTTGCTGGCTTCTGCCAGGGGCTCAGCTCAAGTTTTGTTAATGTAGTGTATACTTTGCCCAGCCACCAAGACTATGCACTGCACCTTGCCCTTGGCAGCCACCACACTTCAGGGGACTCAGAATTGGCTTGGGACTAGCTGTTTATCACAAATTTTGCTGACATGGCTGCTCAGCTTCCAGTCTTCTGGCAGTCATACCCCCTCACAATTCACCTGCCTGGATCTTGCTGTCACCATAGAGAACTAGCACAGCCCCAAAAGGCAAGAAAGAACAGACCTCTGGACTGAAATGAAAAGTGACTCAGACAACAACAGGATGCCAGCAACACACATAGGAGATTCCCATGAAGTGCTAGATTCTGATGAACATGGGACACTGTGTTGCAGGTACTAGTGCAGCTCTTCTTCATAAAGCCACTACTTTTAAGAGAAGACATAGCCGACTTTTGGAACATGCAGAAACATACACAGAGAGGTATACAAAATGAGGAGACAGAGGACTATGGCCCAAATGAAAAAGCAGGACATACCCTTTTAGCAGGTGATCTAAGTTAAATAGAATTAAGTAACATGCCTGATAGAGAATTTAAAGTCATTATCATCTCAAAGGGAAGGCTGTTAGCTTTTCCCCACTGAGGATGATTTTTGCTGTGGGTTTTTCATAAATAGATTTTATGAAGTTGAGGAACATTCTCTCTGAACAGGACAAGGATGCCCACTCTTGCCACTGTTGTTCAACATAGTACTAGAAGTCCTAGCAACAGCAATCAGACAACAAAAAGAAATAAAAGGTATTCAAATTGGCAATGAAGAAGTCAAACTCTCTCTTTGCAGATGACATGATACTTTATGTGGAAAACCCAAAAGATTCCACCCCCAAACTACTAGAACTCATATGGCAATTCAGGAATGTGGCAGGATACAAAATCAATGTACAGAAATCAGTTGTTTCTTATACACTAACAATGAAAATATAGAAAGAGAAATTAGAGAATTGATTCCATTTACTATAGCACCAAGAACCATAAGATACCTGGGAATAAACCCAACCAAAGAGGTAAAGGATCTGTACTCGAGGAACTATAGAACACTCATGAAGAAAATTGAAGAGGACACAAAAAAGGTGGAAGACCATTCCATGATCATGGATTGGGAGTATAAACATTGTTAAAATGTCTACAATGCCTAGAGCAATCTATATTTTTAATACCATCCTGATCAAAATTCCACCGGCATTTTTTAAAGAGCTGGAGCAAATAATCCTAAAATTTGTATGGAACTGGAAGAGACCCCAAATTGCTAAGGAAATGTTGAAAAAGAAAAACAAAACTGGGGGTATTACGTTGCCTGATTTCAAGCTTTACTATAAAGCTGTGATCACCAAGACCAAGACAAAAACAGACACATAGACCAGTGGAACAGAGTAGAGTGCCTATATATGGACCCTCAACTCTAAGATCAAATAATCTTCGACAAAGCAGGAAAAAATATATAGTGGAAAAAAGACAATCTCTTCAATAAATGGTGCTGGGAAAATTGTACAGCTATGTGTATAAGAATGAAACTTGACCATTCTCTTATACCACACACAAAGATAAACTTGAAATGGGTAAAAGACCTCAATGTGAGGCAGGAATCTATCAAAATCCTAGAGGAGAACATAGGCAGTAACCTCTTCAACATCGGCCATAGCAACTTCTTTCAAGATATGTCTCCAAAGGCAAAGGAAACAAAAGCAAAATGAACTTTTGGGACTTCATCAAGATCAAAAGCTTCTGCACAGCAAAGATACAATCAACAAAAGAAAGAGGCAACCCATGGAGTGGGAGAAGATATTTGCAAATGACATTACAGCAAAGGGCTGATATCCAAGGTCGATAAAGAACTCCTCAAACTCAACACACACAAAACAGATAATCACATCAACAAATGGGAAGAAGAGATGAACAGACACTTCTCCAAAGAAGACATATGAATGGCTAACAGACACATGAAAAAATATTCATTATCATTAGCCAATGGGGAGATTCAATTCAAAACCACAGGGCACCTGGGTTGCTCAGTGGGTTAAGCCTCTGCCTTCAGCTCAGGTCATGATTTCAGGGTCCTGGAATCGAGCCCTGCATAGGGCTCTCTGCTCAGCAGGGAGCCTTCTTCCCCCTCTCTCTGGCTGCCTCTCTGCCTACTTGTGATCTCTGTCAAATAAATAAATAAAATAATAATTAAAAAAAAACACATTGAGATACCACCTCACATCAGTTAGAATGTCCAAAATTAACAAGACAATAAACAATATGTGTTGGAGAGGATGTGGAGAAAGGGGAACACTCTTACACTGTAGGTAGGAATTCAAGTTGGTGCAGCCACTTTGGAAAACAGTGTGGAGATTCCTTAAGAGATTAAAAATAGAGCTACCCTATGACTCTGCAATTGCACTACTGGGTATTTACCCCAAAGATACAGATGTAGTGAAAAGAAGGGCCATCTGTACCTCAATGTTCATAGCAGCAATGGCCACAGTCACCAAACTGTGGAAAGAACCAAGATGCCTTTCAATGGATGAATGAATAAAGACATGGTCCATTTATACAATGGAGTATTATGCCTCCATCCGAAAGGATGAATACCCAACTTTTATATCAACATGGACGGGACTGGAAGAGATTATGCTGAGTAAAATAAGCAGAGAGTCATATGGTTTCACTTACTTATGGAGCATAAGGAATAACACGGATGACATTGGGAGATGGAGAGGAGAAATGAGATGGGGGAAATTGGAGGGGGAGACAAATGATGAGAGACTGTGGACTCTGAGAAACAAACTGAGGGTTTTGGAGGGGAGAGGGTGGGGGTGTTGGGTGAGCCTGGTAGTGGGTATTATGGAGGGCATGTATTGCATGGAGCGCTGGGTGTGGTGCATAAACAATGAATTTTGGAACACTGAAAAGAAATAAAAAAAAATAAAATGGAAAAAAATAGTTGTTATCATAAAGATATTCACTGAACTTCAGAAAAGTGTAGAGGATATCAATAAGACCCTTGACAAAGAGATAAAAAAAATAACATATCAGAGATGAATAACTCAATAAAAGAAATTAAAAATACAATAGATGGAGGCTACAGAAATCAGAGGGACTTATCAATGACCTGGAGGGAGTCATGGAAAGCAGTGAAACAGGAAGGTGAGAGACAAACAAATACTGCATAATAAGAATAGACTTAGAGAACTCAATAATATCATCAGGCATAATATTCATATTGTATGGATCCCAGAAGGAGAGGGGAGAGAAAAGGGGGCAGAGAGTGTATGTGAAGAAATAATAGCTGAGAATTTTCCAAATCTGGTGAAAGAAACATAGATCCAAATTCAGGAGGTACAGAGATCCCCAAAAAATTAAACACAAGGAGGTCTACATCAAGACACATAGTAATTAAAATAGCAAAAATCAGTGATAAAGAAAGAATTTTACAAGGTTACAAGAGAGAAGACTATTACAAACAAAGGAAACCACATAAGCCTATCAGCTGATTTTTCAGCAGAAACTTTCAGGACAGAAGAAACTGGCATGATGTATTCAAAGTGCTGAAAAGGAAAAATCTGCAGTCAAGAATACTGTATCCAGCAAGGCTATTAATCAGAATAGAGGGAGAGAGAAAGAATGTCTCAAAGAAAAGTTAAAAGAATTCATGCTCACTAAACTAGACCTACAAAAAATGTTAAGGGGGACTCTGTGAGTGAAAAACCATAAGTAAGAGTAAGAAAAAGTAGGAAGCACAAAAGCAAATAAATTTTTAAATAATTTTAAAAATTAAAAAAAAATAAAAATTAAGTATATCTGTAAAAATTCAGCCAAGAGTAGCACAAAATAAAAGGATGTAAAACTGACCAAATATCTTAAACATGGAGGGGGGAGGAGTCAAGAATGAGTTGAAAACTAAGTGCCCTTTAGCTTATTGTAGACTTATAGTGAAAGATGTTATAATATAAACCAAATGGTAATCACAAATCAAAAAACAGCAATACATATCCAAGAAATAAAGAGTAAAGAATCCAAGCATATCACTAAAGAAAACCAACAGCCTATGAAAGCTAGAAAGAGAGGGGATCACAGGAGAACTATAAATAAAACCACAAAATAACAAAATGATAATAAATACGTATCTATCAATAATTACTTTGAATGTAGATGGACTCAATGCTACAATCAAAAGAAAAAGGGTAACAACAGAATGGATTAAAAGCAAATAAGACCCATCTGTATGCTGCCTACAAGAGACTCATTTCATACCTAAAAAATCTAAAAGACCTAAAGACCTAAAAAACCTAAAAGACCTAAAAAAACACCTGCAGATTAAAAGTGAGGGGATGGAGCAACATTTATCATGCAGATGGATATCAAGAGAAAGCCAGAGTAGCAATACTTATATTGGACAAAATAGACTATAAAACAAAGTCTGTAAAAAAAGAGACAAAGGACACTATAAGATAATAAAGGGGACAATCCAACAAGAAGATATAACAATCATAAATATTTATGCACCCAACATGGCAGGACCCAGGTAGAAAACAGACACAAGGGTAAGTGGTACAGATCAGAAAATCCAAAAGGAAGCCCATAGTTACATGGTCAATTAATCATCATCAAAGCAGGAAAGAATATTCAATGGTAAAAAGACAATCTCTTCAACAAGTGGTGTTGGTAAAACTTGACAGCAATATGCAGAAGAATGAAACTGGACTGATTTCTTTCACCATACAGAGAAATTGACTCAAAATGGTTTAAGGATCTAAATGTGAGCCCTGAAACCATACAATTGTAGACGAGAGCATAGACAGTAATGTTTCTGACATTGACCATACCAACATTTTACTAGATAGGTCTCCCTAGGCAAGGGAAATAAAAGCAAAAATAAACTATTAATGCTTTATCAATATAATAGTTTCTGCACTGCAAAGGAAACAATCAAAACTAAAATCTATCTACAGGATGGGAGAAGATGTTTGCAAATGTTGTATCTGATAAAGGGTTAGCATCCAAAATATATGAAGAACTTATAAAACTCAACACCCAAAAAACAAATAATCCAGTTTAAAAATGGGCAGAAGTCATTAACAGATCATTCTCAAAAGAAGACATCCAGGTGGCCAACAGACACATGAAAAGATGTTCAGCATCACTCAACATTGGGGAAATGAAAATAAAAACTATAATGAGGTATCACCTCATACCTGTCAGAATGGCTAAAATTAAAAAGCCAAGGAATATGTGTTGGTGAGGATGTGGAGAAAAAGGAACCCTCTTGCACTGTTGGTGGGAATGCAAACTTGTGCAGCCACTGTGGAATAAAGGACAGAGATTCCCCAAAAAAATTAAAAATAGAATTACCATATGATCCAGTAATTCCATTACTGGGTGCTTACCCAAAGAGTACAAAAACTCTATTCCAAAAAGATATATGCACCCCTTTGTTAATTATGGCATTATTTACAATAGCTAAATTATGGAAGTTGTCCAAGTGTCCACTGATAGATGAATGGATAAAGAAGAAATGGTGTGTGGGTGTGTGGGTGTGTATAATGGAATATTATTCAGTCATATAAAGAATGAAATCTTGCTATTTGCAAATACATGGATGGAGACTATAGTGCTATGCAAAGTAAGTCAGACAGAGAAATAAAAATCCCATGTGATTTCACTCATATATGGAATTTAAGAAATAAATAAGCAAAGAAAAAAAAAGAGTGAGTGAGAGAGAGAGAGAGAGAGGAGAAGGCAAGAGACAGAGTCCAAACAATGGAGAATTAACTGATGGTTAACAGAGGGAAGATGGGTGTGAGGATGAGGGGAAAAAGTGGAGGGATTAAGGACTGCACATGTGTGATGAGCACTGGGTGATGTATGGAATTGATGAATCACTATAATGTACACCTGAAGCTAATCTAACAACGTATGTTAACTACACTGGAGTTAAAGTAAATAAACATAAACTGCTGTAACTTATTGCACTTGGAAACTAAGACCTATGAAATAAAAGTAAATAAAACAATTAAAAACCATGCAATGAACTTCTTCTGGCAATGTGTAAATAACTGGAACTAAATTCATCCTGGTGTGGAAAACAACCATAAAATTGGGAGGAAAATGCATGAGACAACTATTTTCAGACATTGGACAGCAGGCAGTGCATACTACAAATTCCTGAGAAGAGAGACATTCAGGAGGACAAGCCCCATGATTATTCTGGATCCCTACAGGAAGCTGGAGCTCAAGGAGAGATCACTGTTACTGGCTGCTTACACAAGATTATGGCACAACAGCTGCTACAGGGCAAAAACAGATATAAAAATCAAGTAGCACTGAGAAACATTAGAGTTCCAACCCTAGCCAGAAAGGAGAAACCATCTGAATTTCAAGAAAGGTCCTGTATTAGGAACCAACTGCATACCTATAGAAATATTTACCCTACACTGGCCCTAGCAAAGCCAAAATCCATTCCTCCACAAAATCATTAAGAGAGACATAATTTGGAAATAGAATTCCACCAAAAGACAGGAGCTTGGAAAAATACTAGAGTTTCTGTACATGCACTCCAACTTGGACCTCTGTCAACAAGAAACAAACAACACTAACACAACATTGTCCAGGGAAATTATCCAACATATATTCCAAAAAGCTTAGTACACAACCAAAATTTGTTACACAACAGGAGAATTTAACTTGTAGGTAAAAAAAAAAAAAAAAAAACCTTTTAAACTCACCCCAAGATATTTCAGATACTGGATTTCAGGTAGATTTATAAATAGATAGATCGATCAGACAGACACAGAGATTGAGAGACTGAAAGGAAAACATGGTATTAATGATTGGACCAAAAATCTTGGGTGAAAAATGAAATCTATAAAAAAATTGGACTGGAAATTCTAGAATTAAAAAGCATAACTGAAGTAGAACAAAAAGTACCTGATTTTCTTGACAGCAGATTCGAAACGGTAAAAAAAAAAAGGGGGGGGGTCAGCCAACTCAAAGCAGATCCATATAATTATGCAGTTTTAATTAGAGGATTTTATAACATATTTTAATATATATTAAGATTGGTTCCCTCTCACAACTTAGTTTTAGTATCAAACATTCTTGCAGGTTTATTTTTCATGTGAATTTTAATGTTGTATTGATTAGCTCCCAAAAAAGTTTGATATCTCTATTAAGATGAGATTAGAATTATTTGTACCCTGAAAAGTAGAAGGATGTCATATGTCAATTATATTTTAATAATAGGAAAAAGACTATAGATGAGGTTAATAGTATATGTGTAGAATAGATTTTCTAAGATGTCCCTTTTGAAACAGCATTCCCTTAATTCTTGCATGCTTGAAAATGTTTTTCTATAGCCTTGATAATTAAAGAGCAGCTTGAATGGATATAAAATCCTTAGGTCATACTCTTTAAATTTCTGTCCTTCCCACTCTTCTCTCTTTCTCCTTCTTCAATGCTTTTTTATCCTTGACCTGATTGGTGTATCACTTTTTCTACATTATAGAATGATGCCAGTTTAATTCTATGGTCCCCACAAAGTATTTGCTCTTTTTGTCTGAAGAGCCCACGGACTTTCTTTTATCTTTAGATTTATCAGCATATTTCCCAGAGTGGCAGAGTTAACAAATATGTGTCACTTTTCTCAATAATATGTGCCCTTTTTCAGTATGTGAAGTCAGATCTTTAATTACTTCAAAGTTATCTTCGATTATAAAGTATACTTGAGTGAGTGATACTAGGTGGGGCAAAAAAGATCCTGGCTAAAAATTCAAGAGAAAAATCTGGAGAATATGTCCACAGTAAAGCCCTAAAATATTCTTCAGGATCTAGAAGTTTGCACTTGTGTGCAGTTCTGTAAGCATACATAAGAAGGACCTAAGAGGACCTTAGCAACTCTATGACTGACTTTGCATCCATACACAAGGCAAAAGTAAAAGCTAGACAGACTTATAAGCTGCCTGAGCAGGGAGGCATGCCCAAACAAAAACACGGACCCCTTAGAAAAGGTAGATTATTCATCCATGCAAGCCATTAAAAGGAATGTGTCAACAATCATTGGATGATCATTAAGCTGACCTAGAATAAAATCATTGGGAAGGGGGCACCTGGGTGGCTCAGTGGCTTAAAGCCTCTGCCTTTGGCTCAGGTCATGATCCCAGGGTCCTGGGATTGAGTCTCACATCGGGCTCTCTGCTCAGCAGGAAGCCTGCTTCCTCCTCTCTCTCTGCCTGCCTCTCTGCCTACGTGTGATCTCTGCCTGTGAAATAAATAAATAAATAAAATATTTTTAAAAATCCCTGCTCAGCAGGGAGCCTGCTTCCTCCTCTCTCTCTGTCTGCCTCTCTGCCTACGTGTGATCTCTGCCTGTGAAATAAATAAATAAAATATTTAAAAAAAATCACTGGGAAATAAATAAAATATTTTAAAAAATCACTGAAAACTAGTTTCAGAAATGGCCCATTATCTAAAACACTTAAACATAAATATATGACTCATACCAATGAACAGGAAAATATAGCCCATACACAAAGAAATTTAATGGTCAACAAAACTAACCTGACGCTCCTTTCTCAATTTACTGTTGGACTTACTAGACAGAGACTTTAAATTAACTCTCATAAATACTTCCAAAACTAAAGAAAACAATGTGCATAGAATGAACTATGAAACAGTGTCTCCTCAAATAGTGTATATCATTAAGAAGATAGAAATTATTGGGGCGCCTGGGTGGCTCAGTGGGCTAAGCCTCTGCCTTCGGCTCAGGTCATGATCCCGGGATCCTGGGATAGAGCCCCGCATCCGGCTCTCTGCTCAGAAGGGAGCCTGCTTCCCCCTCTCTCTCTCTGCCTGCCTCTCTGCCTACATGTGATCTCTGTCTATCAAATAAATAAATAAATAAATAAAATCTTTTAAAAATACATAATAATGAAAAAAAGAAGATAGAAATTATTAAAAATGAACACAAATTTTAGAGTTGAAAGGAATTGAAATTAAAAATTCACTAGAAGGACTTAGCGTATCTAGGCTGGAGGAATAAACAATCTGTAAACATGATAAAAGGTCATTGAAGATTGAGGATATCCAGTCTGAGGAACAGGAAAAAATAAAAAGAATGCAAAAAGGAACACTGGTTCAAACACCTGTGGGACTTCATGTAGCACACCAACATTCACATATTAGAATTCTCAGGAGAAAGAGAAAAAAAGGCAGAAATGATGTTTGAAGAAATGGCCCCAAACTTGCCAAATCTGATGAAAAATATTAGTTTATATGTCAAAGAATTTCAATAAATTCCAGGTTGAATAAACTCAAAGGTATCCAATAGATTCACCTCACCTTCCAAAAAAAAACCTGTGGCCCCAAAATTAAAACCCGTGGCATAAACATTTAATATTTTCACACCTGTTAAAAATAATTTTGGCTAGATATGAAAGAATTGGATTCTAATATGACATGTGGTCTAGCTACATCACATTAAAAAACCTTATTTGTTGGAATTTTAAAACAAGAAAATAATCCCTTTCTTGATCACTCCACCATTGGGCATACATCATTTTTAAAGGAGATTAATGATATGGTAGGGATGCCGCCAGTAATGGAGAGAAACAAAAACAAGTGTTGCTCAGCACAGTACCCTTTCGGTATCTGGGTCATGTTTGATGTGCGCCTACTAAGCAACTGCTTCAGGAGGTAGACATTTCAAACATTTACACCACCGGTTCTTATTTGACTAGATCTTTGCACCAACTGCACCAAGTATGCTCAATTTATCCCCAGTAATCTTAGCATCAAGAAGCAGAACCAATTAACTCTCACAACATGAATTTTCCCCTGACAGCATTTAGCAGACCCAGGAGAATGGATGTCTGTGCACAGCATCCTGCAGGACAAAGATAAAGCTAAAGAGAACCCCTAGATGCCTAGTGTAATTGTCAAGACAGTATCCATCAATGTTTTTGTTGGATCAAATTAAGCATCCTTGAATATCCCAAACTGGGTTAAGTGTTTAGTGAATATCCCTTTTATATACATTCTTCTCTCCTTGTGCAAAAAATTATGAATTTTGACTCATTTGCATTACTCAGTGTGTATCTTTTATTAACTATAAGAAATGCATATTCCTATTAAAAAATCAAATGCAGTTCAGAGAAGAATTAATAAGTTGATTTACTGTCCTCTTCCCCCATGTTATCCTCTTGAGATAAGCAATATTCACTGAGAAGAACTGAACCCTTCTCTGACTCAGTCAGTTTCCTCAATTTCCATTTTTAATTTTCAGTGTATTTATTACTCTTCCCTTACTGAACATTTCTCCACATTGAAAGTCATTAGCTGGGATTCTGTTCACACATAATTGTGTAAACTAAAACATATTCTCAGCTCAACATATTCATCACTAAATGAATTCTACTTACATCACTTAAAACATTTTAAAACCTCATTTTTAATAACTTTAATATTTGGACTTTTTGCTGAGGAATCTTCCTTTCTCTAGCACTTTGGTAAGTCTTTCTCATCACCATATATAGCCAAAAAATTCTTAACAATATCCATTTTAAATCCTCAAAACTGTTTCCACATGCTTCTGTAATGTATTTACTGGCAATAAGTATCTGACTCAAAGCAAAAATAGTTAAAAATTAAATATGTATAGGTCAAAGCATATCTTAACAAACAAATTCTCCAAACCCAAGGAAAAAAATGGTAAAAATTCTAGCATTTTATTTGGGGCTAGTTTCACCAAATTCTTGATGGATACATCTGCATTCTAATATTTGCAATATAAAATGTCAGTTGAAACTATATGCTTTTGGACCTTAGAAATAAAATATCCTTTCAAAACTCCTTTTGTCTATTTCTCCATCTTTGAACTGATACTATAAAAGTAACCTCAGTCAAGGGAATTGATTTGCAATGACTAGCAATTAATAAGAAGCTAAGTTTTCTAACTTCTCATACCACATGCTAAAACAATGCCTCCTAATCATATCTTTAAATTTCAACTTCTATTAACTTTCAATCCAAAAAGCCAGTATTTTTAGAAAATGAGCCCTTTAAAAATATCCCCTTTTGCTTCAAACTATACCAGCCTAGTAACTCTACTATTGATAGGGCAGATATAATGATAAAAAAAATAAGTTTACATTATTTCCTAACAATTTTCAAATTGTAAAATTTGTCATAATGTATAAAATCATATATTATACTGTATATGCTTGTGTGTAAAGAAGTGTATACACATATAATGCTGAGCCTCAAGAAATACATTCATTATATTGGGAAATCAATAAGATGAATTGATTGTATCAATTTAAACTGGTAAATTTACTACCTTATCTACCTGTTTGTTGTTCTAAAGATCACACAAATTGAAACTGTGTGCTTAATCGACTTGGTGCCAAAGGGTGGCAATCAATGACTCACCGTCTTTATATCCACATCACTAGTTCAAATCCAGTTGAGGATTCTACTGCTTGAATCATCACTGATTTTATTCTACATTCTATTAAAAACCACAAATTTGGTACCTTTTATTATATTTTCAACTGTCCTTGCACAAGAATAGTGCATTATTTTATCCCTAATTATCTTCATCTTGTTTTGCATCTCTCATATAAATAGCTAAGCAAAAAAACAAATGTAATCAATAAACCTATCGTAATAAAAGTTTTTTATACCTTCCTCAAAAAAAAAAATTCTGCAACAGAGAGGACTGTAGATCAACTTATCTCATTTCCTACACAGGAGACAGGGAGGCAAAAATTGAAGAGGAAAAGGGCTGTTAGTTTTTTCAAAGGGGGAGGAACTATTTTCATCAGAGGTTCTTTTGGACACTAAGCACATGGAAAGATAATGTAGTAAGAGTTGACAAATGTGGCTGAGTTGAGGAGAGAACAATTCTCCACACTTCTGGAGTAGATCATAGTTTTTACAAACTTGCAAAAAAATGTTAAGTTATTATAAATAGTATTGTTTTTCCTTTCACATGAAGAAAATGACTCTCGTGTAAGGGAGGGCAGGACCCTCCTACAAAGTCAAAGACACTGGCAAGGCAAAGCTAATATACACATTGAATAGATACTTACCAGGTGCCCACCAGGTTCTCATTTTAGGGTGAGAGAGGCAACCGAGCAATCATGAATGCATACAGATTTAGAGGCATTTCCAACACAAAGATTTAGGAAGTGCCTATTTTGTTTTTGTTTTATAACAAAATCTTATAAAGCCAGCTATGAAAAAAGGCATCACTTATCAAATTAACTTTATGAAAAAAAATACATACATACATTAAAACTTACATAAGTTTGACAACACTTAAACTAACGTTCAGGGATATAAGCTCAGCATTTCTAATGATAACAGCAAGAACGAGTCACTCGTGCTGTGTCTGTCATTGTGAACAAGGAAGAAGCTATTTTTTTCTTATTTTAATTTGCCGGTCTGCATGCTAAACTTGTTTTATGTTTGTAAATTAGATCCAATCTAAACGTATATGTGAGATTGGAATTTGGCAGCCCTCACATTTCTGTGGATTTTATACATATGAGGTTTGCTACATACAATATAAACTTGTTGTTTAAACTTCCTTTTTCTTTTTTTTATTAACTTCCCCTCTGCATACCATTGGGGAAAATTAGCCCGGTAGGTGTTTGAACAGCTTGAGATCAGCTGACCTGGGAACCATTTTTCTATGAGTTAAGTACTTGGCTGGAGTTTAAACACTCAAGCAGTTTGATAGCGAACATCCTTTTAAGTGTTCAGTTTTCACTCCGTGTTTTTAAAGCTGGTAAACTAACAGAGATCTTTAAGGGTCTAGTGAATCTGTAAATTAAAATTAAAAAGGAATGCAAAAATTTTACAATGCTAGTCAAAGTCTTAAATATCTAAATTCTAAGTACAGAATATTACCTTCTGCTTAAAGAGTTTTACTTTTTAAATTATTTTTATTAACATATAATGTATTATTTGCCCCATGGGTAAAGGGTCTTTGAATCATCAGGTTTATACACTTCACAGCATTCACCACATCACATACCCTCCCCAATGTCCATAAGGCAACCACCCTCTCCCTACCCACATAGCCTCAGCAACCCTCAGTTTGTTTTGTGAGATCAAGAGTCTCTTATGGATATTGAGTCTCCCTCCTGATCCCATCTTGTTTCATTTTTTTCCTTCCCTACCATCCAAACCCCCCACTCTGCCTCTCAAATTCCTCATATCAAGGAGATCATAGGATAATTGTCTTTCTCTGATTGACTTATTTCACTCAGCATAATGCCCTCTAGTTCCATGCACATAGTTGCGAAGGCAAGATTTCATTTCTTTTGATGGCTGCATAGTATTCCATTGTATGTATGTATGTATGTGTATATATACATATACATATACATATACATATATATATAAAAAACATCTTCTTTACCCATGCATCTGTTGAAGAGTAGTACTTTTAAGGAAAATAAGTGTGCCAAGTGCAAATTGTATGGCTTAGGTTTTTAATATAAGGATTCAAGCTATCATCTTTCCCTCACAGGGTAGAATTTTCATAAATGAAAATACGTGTCTTTTTATTCTATTTAGAGTCACCTTTTTAAAGTACATATGATGAGCAAAGTGAATAAATGGATAAACATATATTTAAATTGTAATGAGGTACAACAATCACTACAAAGTAAGTAACACCCTGCCACAGAAATGAAGAAACCATTCTTCAACACACTGAGAACATTTCAAAGCCTAGCCCATTAGGTAAGAACAAGAAGTTTCCAGATATATGCCCACATTTGCATGAAAATTTAAAAAAAAAAATGACCTGCTGAATTATGTCAAGTCAACCAGCCTGGAGAAGAGAGAGGTCTTTACTGAGGAGATAGCCAGTTAATCTGTGTTTTCAGTAGACAGCTGATGATCCAAGGACCCCGTGGGATATGGGAGCAAATTCACTGGCGCAGCTGATAGAAATCAGATTTTTGCCAAAGCCCTCCACTCTTCCCATACATGTTCATCGTTGAAATCATGGCATGTCTCAATCGAGGCCTGCCACTAACAAAGTCCTATGGGCCAGCGTGGCTCTATTGTTCTTGTAAGCTGCAAAAATCTTACACTTTGAGTGCAGCTTTTCTAGTGGTTCTGTAACTCCTTTGGAAATGTTTATTACCTGTCACTGAAGACTAGAGTACTAAAGAGAATGACCACATAGTTATTCTAATGAAGTCTCCTGGGCTCAGACTACTGAGCAAGTGGCCATTTTCTGGAGGATTTTTGCTTCCTGGGAGGGTCGGTGCATGAGCTTGAACAAGGTCGGCAAACTTTTCCTGTGATGGACAAGGGAGTAAATATTTTAGGCATCTTGGGCCATACGGTCTCTGTCACAGCTACTCCACTCTCCCATTGTGGTGTGAAAGCAGCCCTAGACGATACAGAAACAAATGAGAGTGTCTATGTTCCAATAAAACCGTAACTATAGACACTGAAATTTGAATTGTATATAATTTTTACATTTCACAAAATATTCTTGTTTTTCTTCAGTCACTTAAAAAAGATAAAAATGATTCTTAGCTAGTGGGATGTACAAAAACAGGTGGCAGACTGGATTTGGCCCATCCGTGAGTAGAACACAATAGTGTACAGAGACAAAAAAGAAAAGTATTTCTTAACACAAGCTTCTGCTTTTGATTAGGTATTTAGTTCTGTTTGGATTTGTTTGGCTAATTAACTCTTAAAATGTGTCATAATCCTAGTTTAAATTTTAGTCCAAGAGCATTACTGGAGCGGTTAGCATTGAGCTACAATTTGAAGATGTGAAATTTACCTGAAAGACTCAAATTCTAGGTCCCAGTCTAACGCTTTACATTAAATGGTTGCCACCACTGTGTTTATATATTTGACATAGAATAAAATACTTTTCATGTCCTTTGTTTTAATGTGAAGTGAAAATATTCACTAAGATTACCCTGAGTTAAAAGAAACCTTGTCCCTTAGCTACCAATGAGATAGTATAATTTTACAGAGTTCAATATTTCCTTACTCAGCCAGTGGTCTCACTGGTTAAGATTTTCCACTGAGTCTTCTACATCTAAGATTGTCACTCTACACTTACTTTTCATACCCTTCTTTCTTAGTTAGTTCTGCTTCCTGAGACCCAATTAAGTATAGAAATTATAGCCCTAGCTGGAAACAAAGGGAGGAGATAGTGCCAAGACAATGAAGCCAGGAAGCTGCGCCCCTGTATATGATGTTAGTTGAATAAATCAAATGTAAGTTCTCAGGAACTGTGTTCTTGCTCTGTTTCTAGTAATAGAACTATTTCCAGCTATATCCTCATTGAGACAGAGAGCAAAATAAAGAGGGGGAGAAAGAGATCAAAAAATGCACAGTCATCAGCATTTTTTTTTTTTTTTTAATGTTTTTAACTTCACTTGCCAACTAAAAGCAAGGTGTTCCACTACCTCTCCAGGCTAAGGTAATCATACATTCCCTCTCTAGGTCCCTACTTCTCAGTTCTCAGCATATGTTATACACCCAAGCATCATTCTTAAATGAACAAACTGTAATTTCAGAATCCCTTTTGCTATAATACTGTCCATGATTTTGTACTTGGACCCTATTTCTCTGGGGATTTCGGTCTTCTCTAGAAATGTCATTCTGGTTACCTTGTGTGTCCTCATCAAAACCTTGTCATTTGAGCACTGAGAGCAGTATCTGGGATATGAAAGCACTGTATACTTATTATCTCCAAACTCTGCTTACCTATCTAGCTATTTTGTTAAATGCACGTGAAGCAAGTCATTTAAGCTGATGCTGGTTTAATGCATACTTTTATCAGACATCTACTACAAAAGAGGGACCAGTATGCACATGTCAATTCCAACGACAAAGATAATGGAGATGTTTTTAAGATGACTTAGTATTTTAAAACCCTTCAGATCCTACAATTCAGTTACCTACAGCCTATCTATATATAGGAACCATGTTTATACATCACTGAATAATATCCATTTTATATAATGATTGGAATACACACTTTAAAACCTAATATCCTCTTAAAATATTTTGTTTGTCAGAGAGAGAGAGAAAGAGAGTGAGCGAGCACAAGCAGTGGGAGTGGCAGGCAGAGGGAGAGCAAGGGGTCCAGCATGGGACTCAGGACCCTGGGATCATGACCTGAGCCTAAGGCAGACGCTTAACCGCCTGAGCCATCCAGCCATCCCTAAAAACCTAATATCCTTTGGAATATACAGTTCTCACAACCTTGTAACAATTGTGTTGTGCAGAAAGGAAGCCAACTCATAGATAACTTAAGCCATTTTCCCAAGATCACAAAGTTAGTCAGTGGCGATGCCAATAGTAACATAGGCAGTCTGGTTCCAGGGTCATCATCCTAACCCAGAACAAGTCCCCTGTGGAAGGACTGCTTTAATTTGTGTGATATTAAAATCAATACAAATTACAACTAGAATTCACATAAAACGCCAACTTAGTAAAAACAAAACCAAAAACTTTCTTGGTTTTCCCCTGAATTTCTTCATTGAGCATAAGATACAATATTAGATATTATGAAATAATTCAAGTATAGTTTACTTACTCTGTAATTTCACAGTTAATTACATTGTGAAAAGGGTATTTTCTCTTTACTTACATTTTGATATATTTCAAGATTTCTTAAAATAAAAAATATTTATAAACAGAGCAATGCTTGCATTTAAAGGAATTGTTTTAAGATACAGAAAATGAAAAAATATGGAAAATTTATTCTTCTAGAATAACTCATATAATCCTTAATAAGTTTATGAAATAAAAGATTATCAATGTGAAAAACTGACAAGTTTGAATTTCAAGAAAAACTTTACAACAATCTACACACACACACACACAAAACAGAAGCTAATATTAAGATACTGTAGGTCTAATTTAAAATATTTCAACTTTCAGTATGACTTACATTTTGAGATATGGGGGCTAATATGTCAAAGGAGTCAGTGTATCACATGCAGAGAATTACTGGCTTTGAAATCAAACAGACTAGCTTTGAATTTTGACTCTGCAACCCTCCAACAGGGAGGTCTGTCTTCTGAGGCATCGTTTCATTAAAGAGAAGAGGGATAATGATACCCATGTAAATAAAGCACTTGGCATATAGGAAGTACTTACTCTGTAGTAGATAGCATAATTATTCATCACAAGAGTCCTGGATTTAAGAAAGATAAAAATCCCATGAAGACACAGAAATGCTCACCCAAGAAGATACGTTTTACGTGGTTAAGGAATCCAACAGAGACAAATAGAGATAACAGGCAGATTCAAACTATGGCTGGATCTAGGAACATATGTCAAGAAGGGAATCATAATAGCAGTCTTGTAAAAACCAATTTGGGTCAAGTACTGTTAGGAGCCTTTACATACATCCTTGCAGGTTTTCCTCCAAATGAAACAGACTCACATAGGTAGCAAATGAAAAGTCCCAGAGAAGACAAGGGGAGATACCCATGCCTTCTCCTGTGACTTGATGGTGCAGCTATTAACCCAGAACAAGAAGTCCACTGCAGAATAGTTAGGGGGGGCCAAAAAGTTTTATTTCAGAGAAAAGCAGATAGGTATTAGAGTACAGTTTTAACTGCTCAAGGAAAAATTTCCAACTTTACATTTTTAACAGGGCAAAGTCTGATGTAATATACAACTGTCTTGAATGTCTGTAAGGTGAGAATAGATGCAGAATGCAATTTCCTTGCAGCCCACTTCTATATTTTTTTCATAATGATACTTGTGCATAAAAAAGTACATTAAAATGCATTCCTTGAAAAGTCAAGTTTTAATGGATTCTGTATGGAAATCCTCCTGTCAGAGCACTGTTCTCCAAATATCATTTATATCAATACAGCCTTTACTTTTCAAATTATCCGACACCTACTATGTATTCATCATTTATAATATCTTAAGGTTGGTTTTCCATTTTAAGCATTGGTTTATTATTGGTTTATTATTATTATGGAGAATGGAAAATAAGAAAATTGAATTAAGAACAAAATTCTACTTTTATTGTATAGAATTATCTCCTTACAACTTTTTTTTAAAATTTTTATTTATTAATTTGAGAGAGAGAGCACAGAGAAGCAGGGAGAGAGGGAGAAGCAGGCTCCCCACTGAGCTGGGAGCCCAATGTGGGGCTCGATCCCAGGACCCTGGGACCATGACCCGAGCCGAAGGCAGATGCCCAACTAACTGAGCCACCCAGGCGCCCCTTCCTTACAACTTTTATTAGAACTTTAAGAGGTATCTGTTGGTCATCAATATGTTCTACATCTTAAGCTTTAGGAATATTGGCAAAGCATTGTCAGATTTTGCTTGTGTAGATATATTTTCTTAAACTTAGACATTTATAAATGACGACAAAGTTGTACTTTTGGGTGTATACTTTTTTCTTTTATGAATTTGAATAGAAGCTATATGCAAATATTTTTATATTCTTTTATCATACATTATGATTTATACAGTTTTACAATATTGAAATCCTGTAATTCATCTTTTGTTTCTCAAAATATTAAATTAAATCAGAGTATCCCTTTAAAAACTGAATACCAGCTTTAATATAATTTTAAATTTATGTTTTGAGGATTATTTAAAAGTCATTTTCAAATCTTTATAACACATAACAATTGATTTTTTATTTTGTTGCATTAACTACCCATGTGTTCTGGGTTCAAGGAGGAACCATAAAGGAAGGGGCTTGTTTCTGTGAAAGTTTGTGGAAGGAAAAAAATTAATATTTTACATGTGCACCCTCTTTCCATCAAGAAACAGACCTTGTGAATTGTTGCAGGTAATTTCACAAGCAGGAAAGAAAATATATTCTCCATAAACAATTAAGGAATAATATGTAGAAAGACATAACTTCTCTAATGTAGATCCAAAAATAGGAACCCTGGGGGAACCTGGGTGGCTCAGTCAGTTGAGCATCTGCCTTCTGCTCAGGTCATGATCCGGGATCCTAGCATCGACCCTGCATCAGGCTCCCTGCTCAGCGGAGAGTCTGTTTCTCCTTCTTCCTCTGCCACTCCCCCTACCTGTGCTCTCGCTCTTACTCTCCCAAATAAATAAAATCTTTAAAAAAAAAGCAAACAGTAAGAACCATAAATAATAGAGTTCTGTTGACGATTTACTATGGAGATCATAATATCCATTCCAAACAAAAATTAAGATAAAAACAAATCTGTAGTCAAGATTGATTTAAGTATTCAAAATGTACACAAGTCTTAAAATTGTTTTGCATAGCAGCGAAGAACAAAATGGAATAGTTTTCTATTTAAACTGCTTTCTTTTTCATATTTAAAGCTTTTACATAAAATTCGTTATTTAATAGGTGGCTATCAGACTGTATCGAAAAAGGAAAATACTTTACAATTGGGCATATTCTTCTACCAGCATTTCCATATTCTGAATCTTCCCGGTTTAGTATTTCTGGAGCTTCCGCAATGCTTAAGTGGCCCTTCTTGGTAAACACATCACCACAGAAATGTAATATATGTGTTCCTTATCATTTCCTGCATTATGTGTGTGGGTTGTGGTTGTTGCTGGAGTTCCCATGACTATTGGGGAAGGAAGTTGGGTATAATTCCTGGCAGCATAGTAGTTTATCCATTACATTAAAGAGCAGTTCGTATTTCAAAACGTTTTTCTGAGATCATTACAAAAATAAAAAACAAATGGCAGGGTTATCTGCTCTCATTAACAATTGCCAAGCAAATGTTTTAAAAAAACACTAAAAATAGTCACAGGAAGCAGTAATTTCTATGACAAATTGTTAGGCAGTTTATTTAGTGTGCTAAGTAATATATTTTTGAGCAAAGATAAACAGTTTAAAAAGTTACATTTGTGCTGTTGGGGGGGGTGGTTATAATAGGGGTGAGGGGAAGAGGAAATTACTGTTCCCTGAAGACTGATGTACCTTGTAAAACAATCTGTCTTCAAACCAAAATGAAAGAGAGCCAGAAACAGCTCTGAATTACATGACAAGACCCTGGAGATGCTGTTCATGACACAATTTGCTACAGTGGTTTGCAGATGTCTCATTTTGTGGGTCAGATTAGGCACTTTTTTTTTTTTTTTTTTGGTCTTTTAAATTATATGGCATGACACTGGTTGTAAGTTCTTTCCTGATTTCTGTCCCTGTGTCTATGGAAAGAGCACACTGTGTACTTCGAACAAACTGAAACATTGCCCCCCTTTTGCTGTTTCAAAACTGTGACTGATGGGAAAGAGCTTCTGCACTCTGGCTCTGAAACAAGTAAGGTACTTATTAGAAAATGGCCCTTTTATACGGTGCATCCAACTATAACATCGGAAGGCTGGACTTGTAACGACTTTATAGAGAAAGTACCCAAGAGTACACGGTGAGCTGATCAGCAAAATGCCAACTCCAAGCTGCAATGAGGCAGTGATTTCAAATGACCCATTTTGGCACATTTTATTTTAAGGATTTAATCCTATAGCACCTCCACAGTCTTTGCTAAAGTTAATAAAACTTATCTTACAAGCTCAAGAGTTCTGTTCACAAAACACTTTCTTCATAGAGGTGTTCAAAAACTTGAGTTTTTAGTTTTAAAATGAGGTCGTTTTCAGGCAATGAAGACTCTAACAAGGGAAACTTCCTTTTTTTTCTTAATTTTGGAAAAAAGATATCATTATGCCTTGGGAAGTATTATATTTTTGTAATCATCTGCAATGCTCATTAGTCTTATTATATCTGAAGCACTTGTATTTGTTGAAGTAGAAGCAGCTGAGATAAAAGAAATTTGAAAGTGAAATCATTACACATTTGAGTCAGTGCCTTTTTCAGACTCGAAGCCTGCTCTATTACTCTTAATGAGCTGATGCCCCAAACACTGAAAATGCATTCCTATTTCTTAACCTCTTTTGAACCTCTGATTTCAAACTGTGGTGTGCTTTCATTAAAAAAGGGGGGGGGCATCTATACTCATTTTTAACTGTCTTCTTCATTTTGGGCAACAACAGTCAATCTTTTCAAACTACTTAGTAGTAAGATTGAGCCAGGTCTAAAAATGTGAAATGCACATTGGTTAGAATTCTAAAAGAAAATCTATTTTTCAGTAAGTATTTTTATATATTTTAGCCTTAGTTATATATAATCTAACCCATATATACCTGTTAGGCACAGATGTTCAAAACTGAAGAAAATACTGACATGTTTGAATTAAGAATTACTGTAGTAAAAGCATATACAATTAAATAGACTATACACAAATGGCTACAAGTAAAACTGGGGAAAGCTGGGTAAGACTATTGAGTTCTATCAACATTAATATCCTGATTTGGTACCTACTATAGTTTACCAGTGGGGGAAAGTAGGGAAAGCATACACAGGATCTTTCAACTATTTCCTTTAATGTGGGAAAAATCTGGGATTAATTCTGGGAAACGAAAAATTTGGGAAAGTTTTAGGTGCATCTACAATTATCTCAAAAATTTTAACTAAAAATGAAATGTCACATATTATCTGTTTGCAGCTTCTAATTTTACATAGGGGATAGGCATCTTGGGTTTTTTTTTTTTTTTCAATCTATGCTCTAGGCATTTTAACAAAATAAAAAATACATCTTAATTTAATATGTTAGGTGTACTTAGATGATGAAACTTTCTAAGATAGTATAATCTTAATTTAGAAGGAAAAGAGAAAGAGGACAAAAGAAAAATTAAAAAGGGGGGAGAGACAGACTGAGAGAAATTCAATCTTTGAAAAGAGAAAATTTCCCAGATTCATTTTTATTGCATGTAGTGAAATCATTTTTATAAACCACTAAAAGCTACATTGTGTTGGTGTTGATTTGATTTGAAGATGATGCAATCCAGCTTTATATTCTACTTTGTAAATCAAAAGAAACAAGAGACTGGGGAATGCTTGCATTATAGATCTAGAGTTGGAGGAAGGCATCAGTCTTAATTAAGAAGTACTAAAGTGATACGTCGCGCTGTAGGAAAAGCACGAGATCAGAGGAAATGAAAACATTTATGTTTTAATAGTTTCCTTTTGGCTACCTTAACTATGTTAATTTGCCTCTAATAAATTATGACCCAGACTGTCAACTTAAATGGTCAACACACTCATTATTTAAACAATAACATTTTTATTATTTAAACAGTAACATTTTTGCGGTAATAATCTTGATGTGTTTGAGATGTAACTCCTTTTGTGAAAGTTATCCTCTGATAAACTCCACTCAGGTCCCGGGAGCCCAAGTTTCCTGGCTAGCTTCTGGAGTGAGTGGGCGGAATGGCATTGAAATTCCAGTCACACAACGTTCCTGAACTACAGGAATTTCAGAATCACAGGATCTACTGTGATTAAATGATATAATCAGGATTAATTCATTTAGTATCCTCAAGTAAGCTATATAACTAAGCAGAAGATGCAGAAGCTGTAGTACTTCCCCGTGCTCTATAGTTCATTTTTAGATCACTAGCAAAATGAAAGATGATGCCCCCAACTCCTTACAGTAAAGACTAATTTCCTCCTCACACAAAAAATGACTGTTATATCTACAGCAAATTGTCACAGGTTGGTATATTAGTACAGGGAGGGAGAAATGAGCCAAGGAATTGCCTTTGTGGGTGTGCATTAACATTGAGTCACTGCAGTTGGAAGTAAGGATCGGTTTTGTTTTTACGATTTCACATTGATGTTTACTTATACCTAAGCTCCTTTAGAGATTTTCAAAAGATCAGACCTCCAAGCCTGGGTGCCTTTTCCTGGAAAATTATGGAGAAAAAAAATTGCAAATCAAGGAAACTTTATTAATTCTTTGCTATTGGTGTTTGCCCTAAGCCAAAAACTGCAGGGGAAAAGAAGTGGGGGAAAAAAAATCCAAATGTTATTCAAAACCCAATATCCAGATGTTCTGAAAGTTTGACGTTACAGGTTTATAGCTGTTGCGATCGCCAATGTTTTCCAGTCTTATAAAATGTGCATGTTGTTTATTTTTTTATTTTCATTTGTTTCTAATGCCTTAAGAATTTCCCAAAAGTCATTAAAATCACTATCCTGAAGTGAAGAGACAGAATAAAAGACTAGCATTTTTCCTGTTCTAAATGGGTTTATATTTACCATCTTACAGATCACTTACGCAGATGATCACATATATTTTATGAGAAAGTAAATGTCAGATTTGACCTTTTATTCTGGCACAGAAGATAACGTAGACTAAATGTTCTTAAGTACCTAGGTTTCATTTTAATAAGGTCTGAAAGTGCAAAAATTTAAGTTCTTAAGAGCAAATTTTTTCACAAACTCTGAAAATCTCAGGGAAAATAAAAGGAATTTTAATGTAATAAAAATTTAAAAAAATGTACAAAATTCATACATATATATTTCTGAATTATGTAAGTCTCTTAATATTCATTCAAACATCACCAGTTCAACCGCAGACCTAAACACTGGCAATAATGAAATTCTATCGTGTTTCCTATTTTTCCTATTCCATATAAAAACTCACACTCATACATTTTTTTAATATTTTGTTGCTCAAAAGTTATACTTGGCAAGGTAGAACATTAAAATATATTTTAGTTAGTATTTTGTTAAATCACTATTTTAAATATTTAGATATATGAAGTATGGAACTCCATTGTTACTCCTGCTCTAGACAGCCTTCCACTTAGGTAAGACTGTCCAGATCTGTTCTTTTATAATGAGATTTGCTCACTTCTTTCAAGAAACTTCCTCACAACTGAGGCTACTCAGGCTGAGTTGATTCCTGCCTTTTCTTCCCCCTAGTTCTATGGCTTTCTTTGATGATGCCCTCTAATTTCCATGAACCACTTATACTTTACTCCTCCTGACTAAATCATCTAGAGACAAATATTTCTCATTTATCTTTAGAAATCTAATGTCCAACAGCAGTAGTGTGTGTATTAGTTGCTCCAGAAAATGTAGGTTCAGTTTTTTATACTTAATTTGCTGCTGAAAAAAAATCATAATGTGAGTACACTCTTCAGATAGTGATTTAATATATATTAAAATGGATTACCTTGATTTTTTTGACTTGCAAATTTCTTGCATCCTCATGAAATTTGTTTTTCTATTTATCATTACCTGTAAACCACCCATATAGAGAGTAATTAATATATTAATTTTTTTCTTTGCTGAGGCATTGGGATTTTTTAATAGTGTCTCATATGAAGTCATTTTTTAAAAGATTTTATTTATTTATTTGACAAAGATCACAAGTAGGCAGAGAGGCAGGCAGAGAGAGAGGAGGAAGCAGGCTCCCTACCAAGCAGAGAGCCCGAAGCGGGGCTTGATCCCAGGGCCCTGGGATCATAATCTAAGCCGAAGGCAGAGGCTTTAACCCACTGAACCACCCAGGTGCCCCCATATAAAGACATTTAACAAAACCTATTATTTTCATTTGAGATGTGTGCCCTCCAAAATGTTTAAGTTCTAAGCTCCAGTACCTGTGGACGTGACCCTATTTGGAAGGAAGGTCTTGGCAGATGATAGAGTTAAGTTGAGGTCATTGGAGTGGGCTCTAATCAATGACTGTGTCCTTATAAAAGGGGCGGGGTGAATACACACACACAGAGGGAGAATGCTATGTACATATGGAGTTACTTCTGGGAGATGCATCTGTAATCTCAGGAATGCCAAAAATTGCCAGAAAACTATCAGAAGCTAGAGAGAGGCATGGAACAGATTCTCCCTGATAGCCCTTAGAAGTAACCAAGCTTGCTGACCCTTTGATCTCAGACTTCTAACCCCCAGGACAGCAAGACACTACATTCCCGTTGTTTCTCATTCAGTTTGTAATACTTTGTTAAGGCAACCCTAGCGAGTCAGATATCTCTATACTACTGCTGAAGAAGAATATGGTCAGAACTAATTATCCAGGGACAAGATGAATAATTAGAGTGACTAAAATGTGCGTAGTTTATTTTGAAAGAATTCCTAGAATGAACCATTGGGAACTTACAAAGGGAAGAGAAAAGTACAATTTGGGATGAAAGCCCTATGCCAAAGCAGATATCCTAGGGAGAATGAGGCCAGGTGGGTTTTTATGAGTGGATTTAGCACGGATTAGGATAGCATGAAATAAAGGTAGGGAAAAGGGGATAGAAGATCCTAAAGTTTCTAATTGTGTTCTTTTATTCTCTCTTCAGTGCCCACCATTTGCTTTTTCCTGATGTGATACCTGCCAGAGAGATCATATATAGGCGAGCATCTCCGCTTCTAAATTAGAGCAGGAGGAAAAAAAAAAAAAAAAAAGATTCCTGGTTTGCTTTCCTGTGAAGATTGAAGATAAAATGTTAAGAGCAAGCACACTGATGATAGAAAGGTTAGACACAGATTTTATGTTTTTTAAAAAGGAATTTTTAAAACACATATTGTGTGTGAAGAGATGTAGCAGGGCACTAATAGTGGAGGCCTTTTAAAAATCAATAATTGGTGTTAGTAAGAAGACCTGTGCTGACAACCAGCTGTGAAACTGTCCTCATTCCTGCAGTGCAGAAGGGGAAAGGAACCAGCTGATGATTACCAACTCCAAGTATTGCTTGCAGTCAAAGCTTCATTAAAGAAATTAGTAAAATACCCCTTTGCCTTAAAATAGGTGTCCCAGTATTAAAAGAGGATCTATATAAAGAGTTCAGAATAGAACTGCTGCAAACTGTTCAAATCAAGAGTATTTCCCAGTTGGGTTACCGGCCTACATTGTAGAACTTAGTCTTTAGTCAAAAGCTCTTCTTCTCCCAATTAAAGAAAAAAAGGTTGAGATGCCCACAGGCCTTTGCAGCATGTTTGGTGTGACTTTTAACCCCTTGTTCCACCTCCTGACTAGGCCTCTTCTTTATAACACAACCTGGGAGAGGGGCAAAATGTAGTCTCTACCTCAAATTAGGCTACTGGCACCTCTTACACCATTTCTGAAAGTCAATGCTGAAATTCACTGTTGGTCCTTGCTTGTCTCCTATACACGCCACCTGGGAAAATCTAGTCATTTTTTTATTCAAACCAAAAGGGGGGACATTTCTTATTAAGTTACTAAAAATGTGCAACCGATTCCATTTCTTACCAGCATATGCCTGCAAGCCTGATATTCACCATGTATTACATGTAACCACTGAATAAAGAGCCTTAGATTTTTGGCTTTGACTTTCAGCTGCAGCTCACTTGCACACACGACCTTACAAAAATCCCTGAAATATCCAAGAGCCCACTTCTCATTTTCCTCTGTGCTCCCATGGAGCTGATCCAATGGTTTTTAAGGGACCTCTGAGTTTGGACAAGCTCTGAAGGGCATGGGGCAAGGCAAGAAATGGGCCCTGTGTTCCCTGCTTATTGTCCTGGAAAATAGGTATGATAATATCAACCTCACAGGGGTCCCATTGCAATTAATGTTTGGAAAATGTTTTGAAATCCCAGAGTTTAAAAAGGCAGTGTCAATGGCCATTACTTAAGCATCCTATTTCCAAAACACCAATCAGATTATTTTAAGCCACTTTTTCTCAATATGTGTGATAAAATACAAAGGCAATTATGCTATCTGGAAACATAAACTGATAGGGTGGTTTTATGGTCTCTTTAAAACTGCCTCAGTAGACTCTCTCTGTGACCTGGACCATCTAGCTCCAGGCTGAATCTGAGTTTTGTAGGCTCATCCCATCACTTAAACACCACGGAGATGAATCCGTGGGAAGGGTACTGTGCTTTGTTGCTTTTGACTGTAATTTCTACAGTCACCAGAAGGTGATGATGTTTTGCTCTGCTTCATGTTTCAGACAGATTTGAAGAGGGAGGTCAAGCCAATAGTGAAGATCAAGGATGGAATAAAAAAGAACTTCAGCTTACATTTTGTGTGGGGGGGTGGAGGGTAGTTTTATGCCAATGGCCTCACAGAACATCCTGGAAAGCATTCGTCATTTTGAGCTTTGATAACTTTATGCTCCACGTATCCAACAAATTTCTCCCGTATGAGCATTTGTGAGTCCATTATCCTGGAACTGAAAGTTGAATCCCAAAGGTTTTTAAGCAGAGTATAAAAACTGCGTTAGAAATCTTTGCCTATGTAAACAAGATAGCTGAATTTAAAACAGGGAAAGCAAATTGAGGATAAATCTGTTTTTACAGATAAATCTACCGTTTGCATTAGTTAAGTAACAACTTCCTGCCCTACGGAGGTTTGTGATTTCCTGAGTACAGCATATAACTGAAGAGTTCAGTCACACATGGGATCCACTCCACGAAACAGAATGCCTGGTAGCTAGGAAGGCTGCATACCTGGCTAAAGCCATCGCTGGAGCTAGGTCTAGGTCTATCAACACCTCACTTGTTAGAAACGTTCAAGCTAAACTATGTAGCTTTCATGCATCCTTGTAATTTCTAGTTGTTTTTTTTTTTTTTTTTGCTTTATTTGCAGTTTATTTAATATTTGAAAATACTTCTTGTATCAATTAGCAAATTAGCAGTTTATCTGGGTGGAAAAACCCCATCTGAGTGACGGAGTTACAAAGTGAATTGTTCTGCAGCTGCAAAATCAAGGGCCAGAGCTGAGTTCATGCTTTTCATTTCTTTTGCACGTGTCAGCATTCATGGAGGCAAGCTTCTATGAAGTCTTGCGTGTGAAGATGGTGCTGAGTAGACTAGATTCAATTCTGTTAAATGCTTTTTGCTCTCTCTTTCTCTCTTTTTTTTGGTGGGGGGGTAGGATAAGGCACAAAAGGAGACTTCAAATCAGGCTGAACTTCAAGCAAAAGTTAATGCTATTCTCTTTTGGGTTCAACCACCCACTTTGCTTAAGGTCACTAGTTGAGGCTAATGCAGCTCAGAGGGGCTGCAGTAAACTTGGCATCTCCTTGATTAGGCTCCCTGCTGATCTAATACACATACTAGCTCACTTGCCAAGTCAAATAACACATTTAGTGAATTGGAAATAAGATTTAAGTGGGCCAGCACAATGCGGCTTGCCCTCTCATCTTTTTACCGAATCCTTCTCTTTGTACGCAAGGCTGTGAAAACTGCTCTTGTTAGAGGACTTAATCTTCATTTTTTTCCTGTAGATTATTTGGAAACAGGTCAATTGAATGTTGGAGCTGCTAACTCCTCCCACCAAAGAAAGAACCCGCTTGTGGCATACTGATTGCATCATTTACATGAAAGACTCCTACTATTAAAGAGAAAATGCTATAGTCTCAGGGTCTGTTAGAATTAATAAAAAGAAATCCTGATATTAAATGCACCCCTTTTAACAATGTGTTTATTTCTTTGTCTTACAGACTCTTTTCTAAAGTGTGCTTTGTATTAACTGCTGGC